>JARSSU010032004.1:0-43752 GCA_029619165.1 Eurosta solidaginis | reverse complement strand
AAAAACTTTGCGCGTACTATGTTCCCTACCTCAACCAAAATAGAATTTAACTCTCTTCGATCTGCTATGTTCCAAAAGGATTCCCCTCTTATGACTTTAAAGCATGGATACTGCAATAACTCACAGATAAAAGAATAAAATCTAGCTTCAATGCGTCAATCCAAACGCAATATTTCCATTAGAAACGAAGGACCCCTTTCCTGTATGATAAGCCCTTGAAAATTTCTTTAAAAAAGTTTAAGGATTTAAAAAAACTTTGCGAAAAAGGCGCTATACCAAAACAGTTTACAATGAGTTTTTAAATATGCAACAAAGCGCAACAATTACAGATGAGTTACCTGAAACTGACGAGGAAGATACCTTTAGGTTTTAAATAACAAATAATAAGTTAATTTGTGAATTTCGGATTTTTGGTTTAATTTTGGCTAGCAATTGTTATTTACGGTCCCTGATATACTTAAATTACGTCTAATGAACTATTCTTAATTTTATAAAATATACTGTAACGTTCTTTGAATGAAATAAAAGTTTATATGTGAAAAAACTTTATGAATATTTTGATGTAAGTAACATAACATTTCAGCAGCAGGTGGAGAGTGTGCCAGCGAAATTGATGTAAGTAACAATTTACACAACTACGACTTATTTTAGCTACTGAAATTGATTGCGTTATGTACTTAGAGCACAACTACGGCCGTGTACAAAATTTGTTCAAATTCTTTGCTTATTAACAGATATAATTAAAAAAAAACCTCCCCCTGTATAATTTGTTATTTGTCCCTTACACCAATTTGGCGGTAAAGGCTCGATATACATACTACTACTCATAGTACCTGCTGTTGGGACAATTGTAGTCAACCACAAAAGACATGAAGCAAATTTGGCTTAGATATTTTTTCTATCCCTCGTGAGCAAAGAGTTTCTTTGTTACCCTATGAGTCCTCGATAAAGATATTGCCACTCATGCGCCGATGGAGCCTCATACTTTATGGGCTTACTTTGATGATGTGCTCTTTTTAACCATATCAAGCTTTGCCTTATTGAGATATACTATTTTTCCTTATTTCAGCGATGAAACAATTTTGCATTTTTTTGCACTTGTTTCAATATGCAAAATTGTGGCGGCGACTTTTCTAAGATATGAGCACAAGCACAATGCAAGCTTTTATCACTCTTTCCGCTATTATTGTATTTACTTTGCGGCCTTTTGCTTGCCTTAACTAGCATGAAATGGACAAATACCGAATTCCAAAAAAATATAAAAATATGTAAGCTCAACACCTACAAAAGACGAGAAATGAACTTTATGCATCCACCAAAAACAATACGGATTACTGTTTATGGCCACGTGTTGCGCATGCGCCAGCGACTTGCATCTCATGCCTTTCATCTTTACAACAACGATAGCGCAGAACAATAGCGAATAAAATAAGCACAAACATAGATTAAGAAATACAAATGAAAGTAAAACTTCAATGAAACTTTAATAGTTCTGCTTGGTTTTTCTCCTTCATCAGTGCACGTGCAGGCGTTTCAATGTTAGCTGCTGCATGTTGAGCGCCACCAGCACGACCTAACCAGCAAATGACTTTGGTGGTGTTTGGTGTGAATTGTTTTTGCACGATTTTTTTTCCAGCAGCGTTCGCACTCAAGGCAATCAGTGTAGCGCAATTGTATTTCTTTTTCCTAGTTTCACCCCCAACCTGACGAATAGTTTATATAAATAGCATATTTTAAAAACAACCTGTTGTTGCTTGCTTATGCTGTTGGTATTTTACTTCCTTTATATTAGGTCGGTTGAGTGCTTGTCCGCTTTTCATACAAATCTTACAATCGATTTTTAAGTAACTTCTCATTGAGCTACTAACGTGAAACTTTACACATAGGTTAGAACACCGTGACAATGCAACAAAAGGAAAAAAATCCGTTAGGTGGCGCACGGATCGAAATAATTAGATATGAATTTAAAAATTTTCAAACCAGTTTTTAAGAAACGTCTCCGATGAGCTAGAGACTTAAAATTTCAAACTTAATTCACAGGTCGATGACAGCCAATGACACGATACAAAAATGTTCGCTAGGGGCGCACGGGATACGATATTCAGAAAAATCGTACGAAACGGAGGAATTTTGGGATTGATTTTTATGTAAGTTCCCATTGAGCTACAACTGTAAAACTTCACAGATATGATAAGACGCCGAGAAAATTTAAGAAAAGGAGAAAATAAAATTTTAAGCACTTCCTTTATATAAATGGACAAAAATCAGCGAAAAATGTCTGCTTATATAAAGACATATTCTTGCTAAACTTTGATTTTTAGATTTTGACATAGACATAGCAAAAATATTTATGAGAAGTAAAAGTATAAAGGTGGAGCGCAATTGATTGACTGGATATTATTTCCTACCAACTTTTATATTTTTACTTCTCATGAATATTTTTGATATTTCTATGTCAAAATCTAAAAATCAAAATTTAGCAAGAATATATCTTTATACTAGAAGACCCGGCAGACGTTGTCCTGCCCTAAATTTGGCCTATCTGCATACATTTTAATAATCTTTTTCCGTCTGAATCTGCCCTCCCCCCTCTTCACTTTTTCCTAATCCTTTTATTCACTCCTTCCTCAGTCTTTTTCGCTTCATCTATCTCCATCTTCGTCTCATTATATCTCTTTCTCAATCTCCTTCTCCTTATCTTTTTCTCTTCTCTCAATTTCTTCTTATTCTTCTGCATCCCTTATTGCCTGTCCCAGAGGGTGGCATGTATTTTATTCCAGCCCCAGTCCCATTCCGAGTCTCAGTCCCAGTCATAGTCCTAATCCCAGTCCCAGTCCGTCTCGGGATATTATATTACTCTGTACTAAAGCACTCATCACAGCTTTCATTTGATATCCATATTGTATAAACACTGTCTAGGTTTTCACTGGCCCACGTTTTGGCCTATATCTCGAGTCCTTAGTCACCCAGGGATGTGAAAATTACCCTCTACTAAAGCACTCCTCAACAGCTTTCATTTGATATCAATATTCTATAAACACATCCTAGGGGTACCCGGGTCCACGTTTTGGCCTATATCTCGAGACCCTAGTCACCCAGTCACCTATCCTATATTTCAAGTTAGATCAAAATACACACGCGGTGCAAACAAATTCAAAATCGGTTCAGTAGTTTAGGAGTCTATTGGCCTCAATTGTGTGACACGTGTTTTTTATATATTAAGAAGAGAAGAAGAAGATAAGGAGACATTTTTCGCTGATTTTTGTCCATTTATATAAAGGAAGTGCTTAAAATTTTTTTATTTTATTTTCGTTTATTTATTTATTTAAAAAACTTTTTTTGAGCAGCTCAATTGTCGGGGACGTGTACTCACGTTTATACTTTGTGGGCAGAACGCTCTCTGAAATCTGATAAATCACAGCTGCTTTGTAAAAAATCACTTCAACAGCCATTGCACTGTTGATGGATGAGTTGTGTATCTATATGTTGGCTGTTGACTTTTCACAAAATTGTATAATCACGCCAAAGTCTTCTTGTTGTCTGTCTATGCATATTTCTATCACACAATATCAATCACCTTTTTCTCTATTTGGTAATCACTTTCGGTACAAAAATGGGTCACTGGTTTGGTGTTGATTGTGAAAGGAAAGTCCCCTAAGCGTTCGCAGTTTTAAAACGATAAAAGTAATAATCGCAAATCTGAAAATAGGGTACTATTACCTATAAATTCCGCAATGTTGCAGAACGCCAAGTGACCCAGTTTAAAAATCAGAATTTGAGTAACATGCCATAAGAATGTCCCTCTACAGGGAATTTTTTAATTAAAAAAGAAACTTTGTTTTCTAATAAAAAAATAAATTTCTAAACAATTTGTTGAAGAATATCTCTCAGAAGAGGATCGTGGTGAGATCGTGCGGCAAACTACAATACCAAATATTTCGTCTCCTATTCTTTTGTTAAATTGCAGTTTTTAATTATGAAAAACATTGGAAAAGTACCAAAGAGTGAGAAAAATAATTTCACTTGCAAAAGTTGAAAGCACCCATAGCCAAAAAAACAAAAATGTCGAAATCTTCTTCTCAGTCTTTACATGTATGAAAAGTTCAAAGTTGACAACTTTTGTTATTCGTATGGCGCTAGTCGCCCAAGATGCCGTTCTCCATAAACGTACGTGTAAATTGCTTTTAACGTATCGTTATGAAAAAATATATTGTGACGCCCCGATAACTGTGGGATTAATGAGGCAATATCAACAGAATATAGGATCTACTTGTTCAAGTTACTAACATTTCGTCTGAGTGACAAATATCGATATGTTGAAAGTGCTTACGATGCACCGTGATGTTTTAAGTGTAACCAAAAGGAACACGAACCGACTGAGACTGGGACTAATACAAATACAAAATACCACCCTCTGGGACTTGCAATAAGGGATGGGAAGTATGAGAAGAACAAGAGAGAAGAGAAAATAGGGAATTAGGAAGAGACTAAAAAAAAGACAAAGTGAGGCATAGTTAGAGAAATAGGGAGAGATGAAGCGAAATAGAAGAGTGGAAAAAAGACGCAGAGATGGAGAAATACAGGGGAGGAGGAGTAAATAAAAGTATCAAGAAGAAGAGGAGAGGGGTGGGGGAAGAGTTGGACGCCAAAAGCATCTTAAATTTTTGCAGATAGACAAGATCAAAATCAATACGAATTATAAACTAAACTTCGCCTTATTAAATATTATTTGACCTCAAAACAGCACACTTAAACAAAATGAGAGAGCTCTGAACATTGTGAATACATACAAGTCTATTCCTCCATTGCCATACTTACTTGTCAAATAATGGCTGACAGGGAGAACGGCTGTCGCGAATGGCCAGAGAAGGGAAGAAAGGTTTGTTTTTTGCCCGCGGTTATTAAACTGAAGTGCCATGAGCTGCTCATTTGTGTTTCAAGTCAACTTTTCTTTTAAATGTGTATACAGAAAAGCAGACTACATATTAATATTAACTTCTAAAATTTAGTTAGTAGATTAAATGTAAGCAGCCAGTTAAGCAAACCTTATAAAATGTGTAAATAATGCAATATACCAGTCGTGTACAAAAATGTTTGAAAAACACTATTGAGCAAATGATTTAAGTAATGGAACAGCGATTGAACAGGTGATCGAGGCTAAAAGTTTTTTCAAACATTCGCCACTTGTGTGAATTCACAATGGCTCTGATTTCAAAGATCGCAAATTTCGAAAAAAAAGTTTTCGAGTTTTCAAATTGTTTGAGTTTTTGAAACTAATTTGAATTGCTTCAGTTATGAAATTTGCAGAAATTCATCTTTAAATCATAAAAATTTTTCGAGCTCAAGGCCACGCATAATAAAAACCAAATATTTTATATGTTTCCATAATATTTCGACCTCAATCTGAGATCATCATTTTAAAAGATTACATATGAAACGAATAAAAAAACATAATGTAAACAAATAAATACCGTAAATATAAACAAATTTTGACAAAAAAACATGTACAAATTTCTCCAACTGTACGTCGCGCTCAGCATACATATATGTGTACATATATCAGCTACAGATAAACTGTTGTTGTCTAACATTATATAGCATTTTCAGGTCAAATGAAACTTTTTTCATTTTAAATTAAACTTTTTTCAAGTCAAATGAAACTTTTTTCATTTTAAATGAAACTTTTTTCATTTCAAATGAAACTTTTTTCAAGCCAAATGAAACTATACTACTAAGGTGATTGTAAATATATTTATATCGTACTTTATAACGCTATTTATCAAATTTTTCTTTAAGACAACTATTTCTAATTAGCCACATTGAAGGCAAAATTTTTGCTTAAATTTTCTTTGTGAATTTAAGCTGCAGTTAAGGTCGGCTTAGTTTAACCTTGCCTTTTGATTGTTTCAATTTGTTAATGAATAAAATAGCAGGGCTATACGTTAGGCAACTTATATACTACAGTTTAACCACCCACTGAAAATAAGCACCTATATTTTTTACTTGTATCTACTCTTATATATAAAGCACATTCTTCTTCTACATATACTTCGTTAATAACGTAGGAATAAAGCAACGTAGAGAACAAAGAGAAGGAGCCAAAGAGCATGATGTGAGCGTATTTCCTATTCACTTTCTGACACCAACTAACACATCGGTTGAATCCTCTGTATTTTGCTTTTCTCTTTTACCAACGTCTTACCAAACAACATAGAACGATAGCAAGATATTGAGAGAAACATTACTTTTACCAACTAAATAGTGGAGCATGTGGACTGTGGAGAGATCTTTTTTAACTATGCTGAAAAACATAACCGTACAAAGTGATCTTTTCTACTTTATGGCACAGTTACATTGCACTTCACTCATTTGGGCCTTTGAAAACATATATGTATATTTGTTTTTCTTCCATTATTTTTCATTGTATATTGTATTTAAATGTAATACTTAGAATATATATATTAGAATGGGTCGATTTATTAACCGATATGGCGCCATCGATTTTTCGATAGGATTTGGGGTCAGGAAAAAAAGTTTCACTACGCATACCCAAAAAAATAATTTTCGAGCCTGCGAAATTTCCTTTTTTTTACTTTTTTTTACTTTGATTTTTAAGGGTTTTTTCTACTAAAAAAATTTTCGAAGATTAAGTTTCTTTTAAACTATTCTGATTTATTTCGTTGTAGTGCGAATAAAACAAAGTTTATTCCACCTTACGGCCCAACGTTTCGCCAAATTTCCTTGGCATCATCAGGGGCCTAATATTTTTAGATGTGGCGGTTGACAAAATTACAAATGAAAAATAAATATATCTTACAAAAATTACACCATTAATTACATAGAAAATCAGCACCATCGATTTGTGGTACACTTTGTCACAATAAACATTATGAACACTATAAAATTTTCATTTGATTGTATAATTTTCATGTATACTAACATTTTTAGCGGCCGTTTTTGGGTCGGACAGGTATACATATGAAAATTTGTTTAGTAGGTCATGAAAAAACCCTTAAAATACAAGTCAAAAAAAGTAAAAAAAAGGAAATTTCGCAGGCTCGAAAATTATTTTTTTGGGTATGCGTAGTGAAACTGTTTTCCTGACCCCAAATCCTATCGAAAAATCGATGGCGCCATATCGGTTAATAAATCGACCCATTCTAATATATATATTCTAAGTATTACATTTAAATACAATATACAATGAAAAATAATGGAAGAAAAACAAATATACATATATGTTTTCAAAGGCCCAAATGAGTGAAGTGCAATGTAACTGTGCCATAAAGTAGAAAAGATCACTTTGTACGGTTATGTTTTTCAGCATAGTTAAAAAAGATCTCTCCACAGTCCACATGCTCCACTATTAGTTGGTAAAAGTAATGTTTCTCTCAATATCTTGCTATCGTTCTATGTTGTTTGGTAAGACGTTGGTAAAAGAGAAAAGCAAAATACAGAGGATTCAACGGATGTGTTAGTTGGTGTCAGAAAGTGAATAGGAAATACGCTCACATCATGCTCTTTGTTTCCTTCTCTTTGTTCTCTACGTTGCTCTATTCCTACGTTATTAACGAAGTATATGTAGAAGAAGAATGTGCTTTATATATAAGAGTAGATACAAGTAAAAATATAGGTGCTTAGTTTCAGTGGGTGGTTAAACTGTAGTATATAAGTTGCCTAGCGTATAACCCTGCTATTTTATTTATTAAAAAATTGAAATAATCAAAAGGCAATGTTAAACTAAGCCGACCTTAACTGCAGCTTAAATTCACAAAGAAAATTTAAGCAACAATTTTGCCTTCAATGTGGCTAATTAGAAATAGTTCTCTTAAATAAAAATTTGATAAATAGCGTTATATACTTGTTATACCTTAGTAGTATAGTTTCATTTAAATGAAAAAAGTTTCATTTGACCTGAAAATGCTATAATAAAAATATTGGTGGGACATTAAACTAACAAATTACTCTCAAAGGGCTTTTTTGTTTCTGCTTATTAGCTGCCTATATGCCGAAGCACAATTTTCCGTGTCCGTTTTTAAAATTTATCCGTTTGTCGCTCTCTATATTGAGAATATGAAGCATTTCAAGTATGTATCTCTTATTATATTGCTTCTCTTGTTGCAAAATTCTCACATTTTCTAAACTCTGGACAATGTCCCGTAGCGCTACAATGATGTGTTAAGGCTGTTTTTGTTATCGTTCAAATTATTTGTTTTTTATATTCGACTTGTGTCCGGAAATCCTTGTCTTAAACTTAGATTTAGTTGTCCCCACATATACTTTGTTGCTTAAGTGGGACCCGTCACCATTGCAATTAATTTGGTATATTACGTTGGATTTCTCGTATTTTTCAATCCTGATTTTCATGTTGCTGTATATTTGTCGTAGAGTGTTGTCGTACGTAAAAGTTATTTGGAACCTGTCCCGGTCATACAAATTTGAATTTTTCAGTCTGTTGGACAAGCCTGGAATGTATGTGGAGAATAGAGAAAGAAGAAGTTAATTAAGGAAACTTTTAATTTTTGCTCCAATTGGTTCTGGTTTCAATTAACTTTATCAAATTTTCAATAATATTCTGTCTCGAATAAAAGCACTCGTTATTTACCTTTTTTGGATGACAAAAAATTAAAATTTCAGTTTTGTTTTTTGCGTTTGATGTGACAGGAAAACTTTCAACGTGCGTTATTTTAAAGTGCCAAAACGACGCAAAAGTCGAATGTGTTTCGGCCTTAACACTCTATAGGTTGAGATAAGTTTCTTAACACGGCTTTCTTGTCTACCTTAAGACACTGTCTAAAAGATACTGCATTTAAGAAAAAAATGTGGATATCTAATCAAACGTTTGAGTTACGAGAGCCCAATACAGCGTTCAGTTACATCGTCAAGAATATTTGTTTTCCTCTAAATACAAGGCATTAGAAAAAGTAAAAAAAAACAAGTAAGGAAGGCTAAGTTCGGGTGTAACCGAACATTACATACTCAGTTGAGAGCTGTGGAGACAAAGTAAGGAAAATCACCATGTTGTAAAAAGAACCTAGGGTAACCCTGGAATGTGTTTGTATGACATGTGTATCAAATGGAAGGTATTAATGAGTATTTTAAGAGGAAGTGGGCCATAGTTCTATAGATGGACGCCATTCAGGGATATCGCCATAAAGGTGGACCAGGCCTGACTCTAGAATTTGTTTGCACGATACGGGTATCAAATGAAAGGTGTTAATGAGTATTTTAAGAGGGCGTGGGCCTTAGTTCTATATGTGGATGCCTTTTCGAGATATCGCTATAAAGGTGGACCAGGGGTGACTCTAGAATTATTTTTTACGATATGGGTATCAAATGAAAGGTATTAATGAGTATTTTAAAAGGGCGTGGGCCTAAGTTCTGTAGATAGACGCCTTTTCGAGATATCGCCATAAAGATGGACCAGGGGTGACTCTAGAATTTGTTTGTACGATATGAGTATCAAATGAAAGGTGTTAATGAGTATTTTAAGAGGGCGTGGGCCTTAGTTCTATATGTGGATGCCTTTTCGAGATATCGCCATAAAGGTGGACCAGGGGCGACTCTAGAATTTGTTTGTAAAATATGGGTATCAAATGAAAGGTGTTTAATGAGTATTTTAAAAGGGCGTGGGCCTTAGTTCTATAGGTGGACGCCTTTTCGAGATATCGCCATAAAGGTGGACCAGGGGTGACTCTAGAATTTGTTTGTACGATATGGGTATCAATGAAAGGTGTTAATGAGTATTTTAAAAGGGAGTGGGCCTTAGTTCTATAGGTGGATGCCTTTTCAGATATCGCCATAAAGGTGGGCCAGGGGTGACTCTAGAATTTTTTTGTACGATATGGGTATCAAATGAAAGGTGTTAATGAGTATTTTAAAAAGGAGTGGGCCTTAGTTCTATATGTGGACGCCTTTTCGAGATATCGCCATAAACGTGGACCAGGGGTGACTCTAGAATGTGTTTGTACGATATGGGTATCAAATTAAAGGTATTAATGAGGGTTTTAAAAGGGAGTGGCCCTTAGTTGTATATGTGAAGTCGTTTTCGAGATATCGACCAAAATATGGACCAGGGTGATCCAGAACATCACCTGTCGGGTACCGCTAATTTATTTATACTATGTAATACCACGAACAGTATTCCTTCCAAGATTCCAAGGGCTTTTGATTTCGCCCTGCAAACTCTTTTCATTTTCTTCTACTTAATATGGTAGGTGTCACACCCATTTTACCAAGTTTTTTTCTAAAGTTATATTTTGCGTCAATAAAGCAATCCAATTACCTTACCATATTTCATCCCTTTTTTCGTATTTGGTATATAATTATGGCATTTTTTCATTTTTCGTAATTTTCGATATCGAAAAAGTGGGCGTGGTCATAGTCCGATTTCGCCCATTTTTTACACCAATACAAAGTGAGTTCAGGTAAGTACGTGAACTGAGTTTGGTAAAGATATATCGATTTTGCTCAAGTTATCGTGTTATCGGCCGAGCGGAAGGACAGACGGTCGACTGTGTATAAAAACTGGGCGTGGCTTCAACCGATTTCGCCCTTTTTCACAGAAAACAGTTGCCGTCCTAGAATCTAAGCCTCTACCAAATTTCGCAAGGATTGGTAAATTTTTGTTCGACTTATGGCATTAAAAGTATCCTAGACAAATTAAATGAAAAAGGGCTGAGCCACGCCCATTTTGAAATTTTCTTTTATTTTTGTATTTTGTTGCAACATATCATTACTGGAGTTGAATGTTGACATAATTTACTTATATACTGTAAAGATATTAACTTTTCTTTTAAAATTTGAATTTAAAAAAATTTTTTTTTAAAAAGTGGGCGTGGCCGTTCTCCGATTTTGCTAATTTTTATTAAGCAGACATATAGTAATAAGAGTAACGTTCCTGCCAAATTTCATCATAATATCTTCAACGACTGCCAAATTACAGCTTGCAAAACTTCTAAATTACCTTCTTTTAAAAGTGGGCGGTGCCACGCCCATTGTCCAAAATTTTACTAGTTTTATATTCTGCGTCAAAGTCAACTCTCCTACCAAGTTTATCGCTTAATCCGTATTTGGTAATGAATTATCGCACTTTTTCGATTTTTCGAAATTTTCGATATCGAAAAAGTGGGCGTGGTTATTGTCCGATATCGTTCATTTTAAATAGCGATCTGAGATGAGTGCCCAGGAACCTACATACCAAATTTACATCAAGATACCTCAAAATTTACTCCAGTTATCGTGTTAACGGACAGACGGACGGACGGACGGACATGGCTCAATCGAATTTTTTTTCGATCCTGATGATTTTGATATATGGAAGTCTATATCTATCTCGATTCCTTTATACCTGTACAACCAACCGTTATCCAATCAAAGTTAATATACTCTGTGAGCTCTGCTCAACTGCGTATAACATCAGTCAAGGTTTTATATTCTATCAGATCATTAGTTTTATTAATTCAAGTGCATACATACATATGTACGTCTGTTTAGTTTCCTTTGTACTTAAAAATGCGCTGATTTCTAAACGAACCCATAAAGGCATCTTGCACCACCTGCCGCCATTCTACCAGTAATTTAGCTATTTTATGGTTTTCTAATTGTCATCGCTTCCAACTCCATTACACAGCGCACGAACAACATAAAAGGTTTCGCAAAACAAAAAATTTACATGCCAACAAATATTGAATACTGTACTTATTTTTTATGATACAAAACCACTCATCGCATAACCTTGAATGACCTCCACAGCAGCCACCAACGCCTGCAGTAATTTTTATAATGACGATGAAAATCGTAGAGCAAACGACTAAATACTCGTACACTTAAGTTGCAACATTGAAAATGTAAGATTTCATTCATAAAATTATCAGCGGGCAGTATTTATAAAACAAAAAACGAAATAGGAAGTAACAACAACAACAAAGCAAATAACTACTATTCAGCTGGTCTATAGTAACAAACACAAAAGAGCAGCAACAGCAGCGTCAACGTAAAAAAAATTAAATTGCTGCTGCCGTTGATCGTCAAGCACTTATGAATGCGCTGCCCCGCCGACGCCGATCCCAGATTGCGGGTTGCATGTTTGCAGACCGTTCATTTGAGTTTCGCCCGCACCGATTTTTGCTCCGATTTTTTTTTAATTTGTTTTTGCTCAATTGTACTTTAAGGTGCTTGCTCTTGTTTCCTTGCCGAGGATAACGTGCCACTGATGAGCCTTCGGACAGACTGTTGCAAGATGAAAACTGTTTTCACTCGATTTGTATGTGTATGTGTGTGCGCAAGTGCTATTGCTACTATGCAATTTTAAATAATCGCTGTTGTTGTATTTTTATGTTGTGTTTTTTTTTGTTGGCAGCGGGTGGCACATCTGCACTCAATGCGGTGCATCTGTGAATCGACCGATCTGAAGCTTTGCAATTATAACGATCAGATGTGGAATGTGGTAAAATTATGCTTATAGTTGTTTTTGTTGTTATTATTGTAATTGGCATTGCGACGTTAGCGGCCCTTTTGCCTGAACACGCACACTTTCTCCTTGAACAGCGTTGCAACTCAACGTTGCATGCGGTAAATTGTTGCTGGCGACTGGTTGATAGGTAGTAAATGAACTGGCGCAGGTCGTTTGGCAGCAGGTAGCTGGTAGTCGGTACTTTTGCTGTTGCCTCGTAATTTTAGTGCAATCATCATTATCGCTGCAAACTGGCAGTAAGCGTATACTTCGAAGCGTTGTAAGCAACAAAAAAAAACAAACAACATAAAAATTGAAATTGAAGAGGGTGCACCACAGTTGGCGTTGATCAAATGTGAACAGTGGCAGTGCGCGCGAGACATGAAGTTTGCTGCGCTTGCAACAAAAACAAATTTAATAAAGCAAGAAAACGAAAAAAAGTTTAAAATCTGTAGCAACAGCCGGCCAACAGAGCACGCCCGCGCTCATCTTCTCACAATTTTTTTTACTGCTACATACCCTCAACATGCGAACCTTGTTTTTGTTGGATTGAGGTACGTTTGAATTTTTGTATCTTTTACTATCAGATGCAGTAACAACAAGAATCAGCAAGTAAGTATGTAATCACTACTGCACTATTAAGGCCAATTTAGTAAACAAAAAAAAAGGAAATTGCCAATGTTTTACGAGTTTTTATTGCGGTAGCCCACTGCGCGGAATTCGCCTGCGGCAATATCTCCTTCTCTGCGGTCGCTGATAAAAAAGCAGTTGTTTTTCTGTCTAACGTAAGGTACATCCTTCGTGGAATATCTCAGACCCTATATTTTGTCACGACTCAACCCCAAGACATTTTAAAGCCTCTAGGGATATAGGGGTCAATCATGGAAGTCGTTCAGTTATTAAAAAAAATTAAGAAGCAACCCACTACAAATGGGAAAGAAGTTCAGCCTCAATCTTCGCTGAGGTATATTGCGCCAAATTTTTTAATTTTTTAATAAAGAAAAAGCTCGGCCTTAGATCTCTTCGGAGGTTAACGCGCCTTACATTTAGTTTTTTTTTATTAAAAGAAACGTCATGAAGTAGAATACTAGGAAGCACTCGTAATAAGACCGGCCCAGAGTAAGAACTACGCAGAGGTGCTGGATATGTAAGGTAATTTATACGCTACGTACGCAAAACAAAATCTGGGAGTGTACTTATTGAAAAGGTACACTTACAGCGGCGGAGAGTAGTAATTACTCATGATAATGGGGGGAGGTTGTTGATAGGAGAGGATGCATATGTTAAACTTGAGAACAATTTCAGAGCTGGCGGTGAATATCTTAGCCCTATTTTGAATATGGCGAATAATTAATTAGTTGACGCATACTTAGAATAACTGGTGAACGTTAATTTGAAGAGCAGTTGGCAGGTATGTATGCGAACTCTGCTACTTTTGGTATCGGCGATGAATCCTGTTATTATCCCACATAGTGTGTGGGTTGGTCGATGCCCCATAAACGACCAATTAACATCTAATTGTTTACCTGCACTGCGTTGGTGTCTATCGGCTATTCACTTGTAACAGTGGGGCTGTTGCTGCTGTAAAAGTCGATTGGCTTGGGTTAATTTTACTTGTGATATCACTGAAGACACAAGCATCGACTGTCAGTTAAGTGCAAGGAAAGAGTGTAAACAAAAGTCAGCTGTTTTTCTAGTTTTGACGTATTCACAACATAGTTTAACTATTTATTCTACAAAATATTCACAATTATCATTTTAACTGGTGAGAACGAAAGTGACAAATGAATAATTGCTTCCCTCGAGTTAGACGGTGAAAGTTGAGACAAAGAAGTTTGACAATGGAAGAATTTGTATGAATTATTGTACTGCCGTTCGCAGCAAAAAGACAGTAAAGCTCACTGCGAGACTTACCAGCGCATAATAAATAAAACGAAACACTTTAGTATATTCAATCAATTTATTGTATTTTAATTAGCATTTCTTAATTTTCAGAGCGAATTTTAATTTTTCTTACGTTCCCAATTTTCTATGCATTTTTTTTCTTTGTTTACATTATTCAATATTTCTTATTTCTTAGAGTTTTTAATGTAGTTACCTGGAAAATGTTTAAGGAAGAACGATATCGGTTTAATTAGTTAAGATGTTAATTTATTTATATGGTATTTTAATAAGATTGTAAATTTGCTTGCTTTTGTTTTTGGTATTTAGTAATTTATTGCTTATTTAGATTGCGAATAGCTTTCTTCTTTTCGAAATAAATTTTATACCAATTTGATTTGTGTTTTATTTTCGTGCGTTTTTTGATTCGAGTACTTTAAGATTCGCATACAATTTAAATATGTATGCACTGCTTTTCTTTTTTCTTATATATGAAATTCATTGGCAGCTCTTACTACGGCTGTAAAAATTTAAAAATATAACAAATAGTGAAAAAAATAATTTTCTGTAATTTTATAAATTTTATATTCGAATGTAGATTTCATCTATCATTTCATCTATCATCTATAAAACTGATCATCTATCATCTACTGATTTTAATTTATAAAAAATTTTACTAAAAGTGTTAGAACGTGCAGAAGTTATTATAAATTTTATCTAAGAAAATTACTTAAATAAATTTGATTTAAAAAATTTTAATAAACTAAACTTTCTTATAAATTATATATGAACTAAAATATTAAGCTTTATAATTTGAGACATAACAAAAATTTGGTTCATTACTAATATCACAATTTGAATTTGATTACGCTAATCTTATATATTTAAAAATTGGCTTGAAGGATTACGATTTTTTTTTGTTTTTTTGTTTTGTTCCTTAAACAAGAAAATATTGCTTTCATTGTCTTTGTTATTGAATAATTCTAAAAGGCATAAGTCATTAGTCAAATATTTATTAACATATATTTACATACATGTGCACAATGACTGGGTTGATTTATTAACCGATATCGCACCATCGATTTTTCGATATGATTTGGGCTCAGGAAAAAAAGTTCCACTAGGCATACCCAAAAAAATAATTTTCGAGCCTGCGAAAAGAAAATGGCGAAAGGGTAAATTTTTTGACCAAAAAACTCCCCAAACCCAAAAAAATATTTCCAAAAACTGTTATCACCAACGTTTTTACAACAGTTTTTTTGCAAAAAAAAATATTTTTTGGGTTTTGAGGAGTTTTTTGGTCAAAAAATTTACCCTTTCGCCATTTTCTTTTCGCAGGCTCGAAAATTATTTTTCGTCCATACAAAACGACCCAGGTTAAAGCACATATCATTAAAGTAAGTCATAAACCTTTAAGGATGATAATACCAATATATACTTACACATATGCAATTACATATATACATGTTTGTATGTGTAAGTTTACTTCATACAACTTCTTTAACTGTATATATAAATTTATAATATATATATATATCTTCCTATTAAAAATTTAGTTTTTAAAATGTATTACCATTTATTGCATATTTATTTGAATTGTAGAAAAGCGCTATAAAAATATGTATGTATGTATTTTCTTGGAAGCGATATTTGTTGCAAATAGTTTAAGATTGTAAAAGTGAATGCATTTACCATTTATTCTTATATTTACATATAAGGTTTTCTTTTATAAGCACTTTATGCCCTTTTTAAGCTTATTGTTCCTCTTTTTTTTTGTTTTTGCATTTATTTCTTTAAAAAAGCATTAATTTTAAAATTTCTACTCGTAAATATAAATGAATAAGAAAATTGATGCATTATATTTTTAATATTTTCTTTTAAGTTTCTATTGTGTATTTACATTCAATATTGGCGTTAAGAAAATTTTGCAAATATACAACTATTAGCAAAGTTTAAATTTTATCTTATTTGCTTAACAATGTTTTTCGTTCTCATAATCCTAAGTATATGTAAGGCACTTCCGTGTGACGGAAATTTCAACGGCTTTTACTTTTCTATTTTCTATATAATATTGCTAATATATTTCAGTGCTCTTTATAATATTTTATGCATATCTTGATCACCCAAATTGATTTAAACGCTTAACCTCAAAGAGAGTAGCCAAGCTAATGGGGATGTCGGAATTTAACTAATTTTATATTTCCTAAATATTGAGTTAGAGTTCGTGGATTACGTGACCTAGTTTACACAGTTCAATAATATTAATGTCTTTTTTCTAAGCAACAACTTAAAACTTAGTAAGAAATTTATTATATCAAAAGAAGTATGAACAAATAAAATGCAGATATTTATTTTCTGGGCATTGCTTCTTGGTGTATACTTACGTACCACTGAATCGCCTTTGATGTCAACCTGATTTTGCCCCATACAAAAAGTGTGTCTATGTCATACGGACCGAACACAGCCCCTATAAATGAAATTGAATCATATAAAAAAATTATTCTCTTCCAATCGCGTCATGACTTTCCAAAGCAGAAATATACTCGGAATATTTGCCAAACCACTGCCGAGACGCGACTCTGCTTGAAAAAATTGTTTCTAATTAAAAAAAACTGTTTTCTAAATTTTCGACGTTACTATGCCCGGAATTTGAGCCCAGGGCTTTCGGTATGATAGGCGGAGCACGCTACCATCAAACCTCGGGTGACTGTCAAAATACTATTACAACAAGAAATTGGAAAGATACAAAATTTAAAAATGAGCGTGGGAGAGTCACTTTTCAACCATTCCGGGGCCATAAAACGAAGAACTTATTGTAAATAAACTCGTTTCCCTATTTGCGTTATAAACAAGAATGTTTCTCATAAAAGTGACCGAAGCCGTTAAATGAATACGGACACCTTTATAATTACTTAGTGTCAATAAACTTCAACTTTTGGTGAATATTAGCAATGCGACACATCTGCCGGTAGTACAAGATGAGACAACAAATAGCCATCGACACAAGTATACAGCATCTCAGAGCGTAGACCCACACATGTACACAGCATTCAAAAGCCCAAATAACATTATTCACACATACATATGTATAAACAGTAACCAGGAGCGCAGACGACATTACTCACACATATACACGGAAGACAACAGCTTTTATGAGATGCAGCAGATGAGAGAAGTAAATAGAGATGCTTTTCACAAAAATATAGACCCTGGGAGAAATAGGCGAACGAGGCAATTGAGAGAACAAAACGGCACAAACCAAGTGATTGTCAATCAGTTTGATTTTACACGTTGTAAATGAATTACGCGTATATTTTCAATTGTGAAGGTCTACTACCACAGTAGTGCTATAAATAAAGAACATTTTTATGTATTGCAGATTTCAGATATTTATTCGACATTTCAGTGATTCGAACGATAATGGAATTCTTAAGATTCGCAACAAGCTAAAAGAACTGTACGATAGAAGCTCGCAGCTGGGTATATATTGTTCTGTTACACCTGAACTAAAACACTCTATTTTGACAGTTCACATAGCAGGGTATTGCTTACAGGTCACATTAGTAGGTTTTATATTTTGCTTTTGTATGTATAATTATAAAAACATTTAATATTCTTATAATTTAAGATAAGCTATTTTATTTGAAAGCTGGCTCAGCATACTGTTTCTGAGCACAGAAGAGATAAATGTGATGAGCTCCGTTGAGTAATTTAAACGTATCAAAATACCTTTTGGAATGCTATTTTCTGTATATGAAAAAGAAAAACGTTACATCATTGTGTACAAAACAAGTGTGATATCTTATCCGTCAACTGCCTGACAGGATGTTCAAAATGGCGACGAACACGGTTGGCTATCTTAAACGGGTCGCAGAAAGAGATACAAGATCAGATCACGATAGTCACTTTAATGAAAAGACGATAGTCAATTACAAATCAGGTGATGCATTCCATTTGTAATTTTGACGTCTGTGCAGACGAAATCCCACATGTATTATCCACAATGCGCAACAGAACCTTAAAGGCTTACCCAGTCACTTAAACACGTTAACTTTAACTGAGCAAGGCCGCAAGCTTTCAATATGGCAGCTTTCAGCTTCAATTTTTAATATACCAAAATAAAAAAAAATAGCTATAATCTATAAAAGCGAGTATGATTAAAAATTCCTGTACAACCGATTAAACATTATTCGGTGTTAAACAAAATGACCCCATCACTCAAATTTTATTAGCGGTCATGCCGGAAAATTTGCGAATATAGACTAATATTAGAAGAGTTTATTATGCAACGCTTATTTGTTTGGTTATCACACCGAAAACTGCATTGCCGGTAAATTAAGGTGATACAAGCAATGAAAATATCCGCTTCCTGGCAAAGACAACTACGGATGCACGTTAAGTAGGAGTTTAAACACACATACATATGAACAAATACAGCCAATTCCGGCTGACAGCAAGATGAAGAGAAATCAAGTGAAAAGAAGAGAAGTCACAAAAAACGCAATTTGTACGCGCCGTGTCATCGTAAAAGGCTACAACATTTTTTTCTCTATCACTTGTACCATTGTTTGTGTATGTCAAGGTAACGACATGTATGTGTGTGTGACTTGTTCTCCAAATCCACTAAAGTTTGCAATTTCAATGGACAGCAAATTGGACAAGGCATAAAACTTCCGGAGTGTCTGAAAACGTTAAGGATTGCTACACTGCAATCGTTGTATGTAGTAATAACCAGAACTAGAAGGACGATGCTGGCTCAACAACAACCATAAGGAGTGTGAGATCAAAAGGAAGACGACATGAAATGCATATGGTTAAGCATTTAATGCCACAAGTTGTGGCACGTTGGCGCAATCATGACCTGTCCATGAATTTTAAAGCCTTTTATACCTCCTGCTCCATGTTTAGGTGCATGCAAGTGTGTGTGTGTGTGTAAGAAAGCTTATAAATCGCTATCCAAAGAACGGGATGTTTAGTTAACGAAATATTCATTTCAGTGCGCTTTCGGATGTACGAGAATTATAGCGGTTTTTTATCATCAACGGCGAAAGTGCCATGTGTTTGCGCTGTTTGCTGTGTTGAAGTTTATTTTTTATGATCTCGTTATCAAAGGATATAACAAATTTTGTTTGGCTTTTTATAAGATTTTCAGTTTGCCGGTTTATTAGATCTTCATGCTTTCCTTAATTTGATGAAATTGCGACTTTTCGTAATTTGGAGAATTCGGTGAATATTTAAAGGTTTGTAATTGAGCGTAATAAGTTTTATTTTCCTAAGAATAAAGAATTCTCCTATTATTTGATTCCTGAGGTGATATAGTTTTGTATTGGGGAGTACTCAGTGTCCTCTAATATATAATTTAGCAAATTAAAGGTTTGTATACTCGTTTTTTTCATACTCTGTATCTGTAATCTGTGGCTAGTTGATGTTGTTTTTGTAATCCTCAGCTGCGAAGAGGATATTTTAAAGTAAATTCTTCAGTCTTTCCTTGGTACCAACCCTTGACTGGGTAGTGCCAGAGCCCATAGTATAGTATGTTATTAGTCAGCGAAATTACCAAAACCTCTTGTAAATAATCGCATTGAGTCTATATGAGGTCCTCACAGACCGGCTAGTTCAAACTTGATTCGATATATGGCTACGGAAACATATTAGTTTGAATCAAAAACTGGTTTCTTTTTACTTCCTTATATTAGGTCGGTTTAATGTTTGTCCGCTTTTCATATAAATCTTGTAATCGATTTTTGAGTAACTTCTCATTGAACTACAAACGTGAAACTTTATACATAGGTTAGAACACCGTGACAATGCAACAAAAGGGGAAACAAATCCGTTAGGTGGCGCACGGATCGAAATAATTAGATAAGAATTTGAAAATTTTCAAACCAGATTTTAAGTAACTTCTCGATGAGCTAGAGGCTAAAAATTTAGAGCTTTATTCAGAGATCGATGACAGCCGATGACACGATACAAAAAGATTCGCTAGGGGGCGCACGGGATGGGAATTTTAGAAAAATCTTACGAAACGGAGGCAATTTTGGGATTGATTTTAATGTAAGTTCTCATTGAGCTACAACTGTAAAGCTTCACAGATAAGATAAGACGCCGAGAAAATTTAAGAAAAGGAGAAAAAAATTCCGTTAGGTGGCGCACGGATCGAAATATTTAGATAAGAATTTGGAAATTTGGAGTTTTGAGATGGACTTTTAAGTAACTTCTCATTGAGCTACAAACATGAAACTTCAGAGATAGGTTAAGACGCCGTGACAAACGAACAAAAGGAGATAATAAAAATAAAATAAAAAAAAATTTTAAGCACTTCCTTTATATAAATGGATAAAAATCAGCGAAAAATGTCTCCTTATATAAAGACATATTCTAAATTTTGATTTTCAAATTTTGACATAGAAATTGCAAAAATATTTATGAGAATTAAAAATTTAAAGGTGGAGCGCAATTTATTGACTAATAATTTCAAAATTGTGGTGGCCACCGTGGTGTGATTGTATCGTGCTCCGCCTACCACACCAGATACCTTGGGTTCAAACCCCGGGCAAAGCAACATCAAAAATTTTAGAAATAAGGCTTTTCAATTAGAAGAAAATTTTTCTAAGCGGGGTCGCCCCTCGGCAGTGTTTGGCAAGCGCTCAGGGTGTATTTCTACCATGAAAAGCTCTCAGTGAAAACTCATCTGCCTTGCAGATGCCGTTCGGAGTCGGCATAAAACATGTAGGTCCCGTCCGGCCAATTTGTAGGGAAAATCAAGAGGAGCACGACGCAAATTGGAAGAGAAGCTCGGCCTTAGATCTCTTCGGAGGTTATCGCGCCTTACATTTATGTTTTTTTTTAATATCTCCTTTCCTACAAACTTTCCAATCCAAGTAATGTGCGCTCCCTTTTTATATTTTTACTTCTCATAAATATTTTTGCAATTTCTGTGTCAAAATTTAAAAATCAAAGTTTAGCAAGAATATGTCTATATGTAAGGAGAAATTTTTCGCTGATTTTGTCCATTTATATAAAGGAAGTGCTTAACATTTTATTTAAATTTATGAAAAAACTATGCACATGAAATTATTTTACACTCCTCTCTAAATGACAAATGACTAAAGGTAAGCGAACAATGTTCGAAATTTTAAGTAATCTGAATGCAAAAAGTCACTAAACAAATCACAATGGCTTAACTAAGCTTCCCTTGACTTGCAACTTCCCATTCTTAATAGGCGGATCAAAAGGCTCAAAGAAATTCCTATAAAAGCTAAGCCAAAGTAAACTAAAAGCATAATATTTACATTAACTATAGATACAATACAATGGAGCAAAGCCGTGTGGCAGGAAATCGTTAAACAACGACAAGTGACTGCGGTAAAAACGAAAGCGAAAGTAAATTCCCACGCCTGGGCCAATGTGATGTAGCAATGCGCAGAGCGCCACCATGAGCACTGGGTAAGCAATTTAGATGGGTAGGTGGGTGGTTTGGTGTGATGGGTAAGTAAGTCAATTGCAAGTTAAATGAAAAGCGGCTTTGGTGCATGTTTTGTGGCAAAGTTGAGGGTGAATCCTTAATTACTTTGTGACACGGCATGCGCGATTGCGGTGGACGCGTTGATGACGGTGATGGCGCTGTTTGTATTTATAATTACCTGATGGCGTTGGTGAGTTTGGGGAGAATGTGATGTGAAAAACCCTGCAATGCAGAGATTTACTTTAAATGTGTGACCCTGTTTACACACTATCAACAACACTAACAGGACAAATGTAATTGTGACTTGTAAGGAGAGTAAACAATGCAAATTATGATGACGCTATATAAACTGAAGAATAGGAACGAAAAAGGTATCGGATTTGTATTTATGTGAAATCTAAGTTTTTTTTTATTGTTGGTGTTGGCGACCTGTTGTTTTAGATATTATTTATGGTGTGCCGGCTTTAGGTCGATACCCGTGATTAAAACACTGATTTTTTATTCTTTTGTTTCCGATATATTTTGGTTTTGCACGCCAAACTCCGCGTTACGTTGTACGGACATGCAAATGTAATTAAGACAAATTAAAAAAAATTAATTTCCTTGAAGACGGTACCGAAGTGTAACCGAAATATATCGGAAACAAAAGAATAAAAAGCCAGTGTTTTTATGACGGTTATCGGCATAAAGCCGGAAAACTATAAATAATAAGCTTTTTTTACTAAATAAGCTCCTTATTGAAATGAAAGCTGACTATACTTGAAAACTTAAGATTTATTAGAAACCTCCCTGCATTTCAACGAATATCTTGAAACTATAAACCTTGGGTCATTTAAGATGCCTTCTAAATTCGTTTATGGTCTTCACTATTATAAAGATTATGAAATTGAATAAAAGATATTCGTAGAGCTGCATCCAACGTAAAGGCTGAAGAAAAACTCGACGAAAAAATTTACAGAAATTTTTCCGAAATAGTCCTGAAAATAATGACAAGGTTGTCTGAAATTGCTTTACACCAGCACCGATATGGCCCAAAAATTATTTGGAACGTTCCCGTAAAGATTTTGAAAGCAATTCTTAAATGAACACGCATGAAGTTATACGAAAACAATTCCATACTTATTCAAACACTTATCTCCAAACTGTTCCAAAATAAGCTCTACAACTCTGAAAATATGCGAATGTTATGAAATGAAAACCATATATTCCCAAACATCCTTAATCAGCTATGAAATGGTCACCACATGATTCCGGAATTGTTAGCAATAAATATATAAAGTATTCTAGAGTTGTTTCGAACTAGTTCCAAAATGATCCAAAACACAATCCCGAAATAGTCCCAATCATCCCTAAGTTATTCACGAAATGGTCATGAAGTGATTTCAAAATAGCTCCAAAATAATTTTCAAAAAAGTCCCCGAACACAAACCCGAATTATTCAGAAATGGTCACAAAATTATTCCCAAGCAGTCCTAAGTAATCGCGAAATACAGAAATAATCCCGAAAATATCCTGAAAACAGTTCCAAAATGATCTAAAGTTGCTTGAAATTATATTAAAAGAATTTCGAGTTTATTCCAAAACCAATCTCGAATGGTTCCAAATAATCTCAGAAAGTCCTGAAATATTGCCAATTATACCGACAACAAACTCGATTGTTTCGCGAAAGTAGTCACTAAGTTATTGGAAAATAGTACTTCTGAAATAATACTGAAATATTCGCGAAATTTTCGTGAAAACAGTACCGATTCTTTCCCGAAAGGGCTTCGAAATAGTTCCGAAAGGAAAGGTTCGTGAGACAGTTCTAAAATAATCCTGAAAATAGTCCCCAATCTGTTTAAACAAACCCCGAATTGATGGCTCTAAAAGTAAATCGAAGTAATTGTGCAGAAGTAATTCTAAAAAAGTCCATAAACTTACCCACAAACAATGCCTAAAATATTCGGAAATATTCTCCAAATGAAGCCGGAAAAGCAGTGAATCAAGATAAATTTTTATAAATGTCCGATATGATTCCAAAACGATGACGAAATAGTCTCTGAACTATCCTGAAAACTCTCAAAATGGTGCCGAAATGTTTTTGAAAAGATACCGAAATAGTCCCGATATTATACTGAAATGGTCCCCAAAAATCTAGGCTTTACTGCTAGGTTTTCCAAGTTTGCTTACACCTTGATCCACATCACCCAGATACCAAATAAACTTGGTTTAAGTCAAAGAGGCTCAGACTTATAACGATTTGGATACCCAATTGCCTCGGTATCATTGGTAAAAGTTCAATATATTTAAATTTTCAATACTTAAAAATAAACTAAAAGTAAACCTTTCCAGGAGGCGAGATGCTCTGCCACAATTTTTTATAAAAACATAGAGTTAATTTTTTGCGTGTCAAATTTCATCGAAATCCGACCTGCCACGCGTGATTGGGACACTAATGTGAACGTCTGCACATCCAAATAACCAAAGCTTCTCCTTCATAATATTAAGAAACATAATAAGAACTCAATTCAGGACCTCGTCCTTATTTAAGTTAACTCGAAAAACAGTAATACCCCTCTGTTTGAGGTACCAACTATAAATTTATTTAGGTTTCCCTCAATACCGAGTAAACGAGTTAATATTCTAGCACAATGTTATTATTGCTCCTCTACTCTCCCAGTCTTATGTTTTCATTTTGAATTATCTTGTTAAGGATATTCGCTTACTCCAACGCTTGTGCGCGAACTTAGTCAATTGTTTTGCGCAATGATTGAATGCCCTTGCAGCAAAAACATGCAACCTGTCACCCTAAGATAAAAACATACAATGCAATGCATCTACATCGCAACACACCCGATCATGCTCCCCTCCCTTCTCTAGTAAATACTACACCAACATTGCAGTACTGCACTGTACAACTTTGCTTTATCTAAACAAAAAAAATTTATGTTGCTGTGTTGAATACTAGAAAGTGTTTATGAGACCAAATCCTTTGCTGCTGTAGTAGCCACTGAACCACAATCACTTGCATTTGTTTTTGGTCTATCATTTGTTGCAATTGCTGCATCACAACAACATTGCATGTTATATCATTCTGAGTGCACCATCATCACAACACCAACCACAACAACAATTAGCGCTTAGAAGGCGAAAATGATATGTATGGTATATCAAGCTGTAATGCAGTGATACTTACATAATAATCACTTTGTATGTTAGTCAACCACCAACTTCACCTTCGCCTCGACGCTTTGATGCAGTGCGCTGGGCGTTGCATTGTTGCATCGCTGACAATTTGACATAAATCTAAACGAGCGCCATGTCGCTTTGGAACTTTATCACTTTTCGCGTTTGCGGCATAGATTTATATTTTTTTAGAAAATAATGTTGTTGTTTGTGTATGAAAATATTTTGTTTTGGTTTGAGGTAATTTATTGTTGAAGGAATTTATAACGGCCGTTTATAATTGTTGCCTAAATTGGGTTCGTTGGTATCGGTTGCTTTCTACACACTTAAGCTCCCATTTTCTGCTAAACAAATGTAGCTTAGACACGTTGGAACATCACTGAGTCTAAGAAATTAAAACAACGTCATTTATATGGGTGGAATTAGACCAAAACTAACCATTATGTTAGGTGTCTAAAACAAGGAAATGTAATCGGGGAAAATCATAAGCCCGCCTTATTTTTTAAGCATGTAAGTCTACCTCCAAATTTGGTGATAATGCAGCATCAGAACGTTCTACTCCAAAGTTTATTTTAACCGCTTTTTCAAATGTTATATTTTTTTGTCAAAACTGGTCTAGAATTAAATACGGTTTGAGATAAGACCCAGAGTCTATGAAACAATTTCCGAGATATGGCGTTTTTAAACAAACGCTACCGCGAGTATAGAAGGGAAGCGCGACGTCTTTACAGAAAAAGACAGCAGGCGCCGAAAGGCGTGATGAGCTTGAGCTGCTAACCACCAGAAAAAGCACATGTAAATTTTGCCAAAAATTTCGGGGACAAACTCTTGCAAAAACGAAAACGGCTTCTTTGTAACTTATGTACAGGAAGTATTTAGATTATGGAGGAATCACTTCTCTGTCCTCCTAAATGGAGATAGCTATGTGTCGTCCAAGTTTTGATGAGCCCGAATCCACAATCGATGATGACGGAGTTATGGTCCCTCAAGAAGAAGGACCCCGCAAACTGCGCCAACTTTCGTAGAATCAGTCTTATAAGTATCGCATATAAGGTCCTGTAAAGCGTATTGTGCGAAAGAAGTCCGCAGCGAATTACGATTGGACTGTATCTGTACAGATTCAGACTTGGTAAATCTTC
The DNA here is from genome assembly GCA_029619165.1 of Eurosta solidaginis. Classification (NCBI taxonomy): domain Eukaryota; kingdom Metazoa; phylum Arthropoda; class Insecta; order Diptera; family Tephritidae; genus Eurosta; species Eurosta solidaginis. The sequence continues at coordinate 17,648 of JARSSU010032004.1, read as the reverse complement.
CATTCACGTCGCATTTTAAGCCGTTCTCGACAATACGAAAACGAGCTGCCTATATGCCGCTATATTTGAATTTGATTTCCCCGCTAAATGTATACGGGTGTGTATAATGGCATTAAGCGCAATCATCAGAACAGCTATTGTAAAGGACATCTCCGAGCCGTTCGAAACTAAATGAGTTTTCAGATAGAGTGACCTATCGTGCGTTTTTTTTTATTTGATGGTGGAGAAAATTATACTAGCGCCAGACCTTAGCCGCTCTGGAACAATATTCCATAACAGCGTGCAATTACCAGCGTATGCTGATGCCATCGGTCCGAAGATACACCCGTAAGTTCTGCTTACTCCCAAATGGAAAAAGAAGCAGGAGATAAAACGAAGTACCTGCTGTCATTAAGCAAAAAGTTAGCGCATTTGTGCCTTTGCAACCATGTCACTCTTGGCAGCCATAATTTCGTAAATGTAAAGGTTTTTGGCCACCATGTAGGTCCCGTCCGGCCAATTTGTAGGGAAAATCAAGAGGAGCACGACGCAAATTGGAAGAGAAGCTCACCTTAGTTCGGAGGTTATCGCGCCTTACATTTATTTATTTTTATTTTTTTATAGGGTTTCGTTTATTTGGAGACCAGCATTAATACAAACAACAACGTTAATTTCCAAATCTAGCGGATAATGATTATTGCCAATAAAGGCAACTTTGGACTAAGCACACAATTGAAGCGTTAATTCGGTAAATGCCAATCATGCTCTACAAGTAACTTATCGCACGTCCTGCTATATGGTGCAGAAGCATGGACCATGAAAAAATCAGATGAAGCGGTTCTGGGAGTGTTCGAGAGAAAAGTTCTTCAAAAGAACTACTTACCTCGACGCATTGGCGATGGCGAATAACGAAGAAGATTTAATGATGAGGTGTACGAGCTCTACGCAGACATCAACACATTCCAGTAAATTAAAACACAGCGACTACGCTGGCTAGGCCATGAGGGTGCTGGAAATACCGGCTGGAAAGCGGTTTAAATTCCCTTGTTATGAAAAATTGACTCCAATAAGCCCAACGAAGAACCGATAACACCCTCCACTACATTCGGGGAGTGTGCTTATCGCTACAACAACAACAACAACCGTGTCTTGTATCAGCTATCACGTTATCAGTCTTTTCAATATTCAATATAAAGTTCTGTCTGGTTAATTCATTCCATCTTCGAACAACTGATTGTATCTAATTAATATGATTATCGAATTACTTACTTACTCTGCTATCGAGTCGATGTTAATCACTTGCATTAGCCGGATAAAGATCTAAATTAAAAGAATATATGCACACCATCAGCCTGGGTTGCACCGTAACAAAGTGCATCTTGCGAGACACGAGGGTAAACCAATGTTTTTGATATCATAAAAGAAGAAAATCCCCATTTTTTGCTAACTTGAAAATGTAAAAGATTTGTATATTTTTGAACCGGCGTTCAGCAAAGTTCTAATTTTGAAAGCAAAGACAACTCGTTCTCTTCGTTGCTAGATATCCATCGATGATTTCACTGGGAACACAAGAGCAGCATTGATATAGAAAATTTCATACAACCTTCTTGAGACCCTAGGCAATATTTACGTTATCAATATTTAGCTGGACAAAAACATATATATGTAAACACAAAAGTAACAACACAAACGAAAAAATCAATTGAAATAATAACACTTGATTTCATATTTTTTCTTCAATACAAAAGTTGTTTTATCATTTTATTTATTTAAAAAACAAAATCAAAATACAAAGTAATCATAACCAAAGATGCATTTCATTATATAAATTATTAAAAGCAAAGTTAAATGTTACACTTAAAGTATAATAATAAAGTTAAATAAATAACAGCTTAAAAACTAAAATTAATTAAATTAATTTAACAGAAATTAACAGGTAGGTAAGCAATTTTTATAATTTATTTATTTTTAAGCAATTTTACATTTATTTGCGCAAACATATTGGAAAGTCTGTATGCGCCTTTAGTTTTGTGTGAGCGAAGAGTGAAAAACTTAAACAAAAACATCGAATTCAATAAACTACAAAGTTTAACAATTTTTTTTGGATTTATAAAGAAAAATCATAATTACATAAGAGGATAGCATAAAAAAACTAAAACTATTTGGGCAATTCACAAGAGTGTCGTATTCAAGTAAAATTTTTAGATTTAAGTTGTTTCCATGGTTTCCAATACAAAATTTGATTCAAGTGTAGCATGGGAATTGCCTAATTTATTTGAAAAACAAAAAATTTTTTTATAGAAAACATTTCAACAACAATAAAGTATTTATAAAATATAAGACTGGGTAAGTTTTTTGTGTCTTTTGCTTGCTTAACAATTTTGTCTTTTTTTAAGCTTAGTGTGTTTAAAAATAAAAGTACAATAACAACTACATACGCATAAATATTCTATAAGAAATTTGCTAATAAGAGATGGGAGAAAGAAAATTTTATTTCATTTTATGAACCAAATTATAAATAAGAATAAGAAAATTAAATAAAAAATGCTAATAATTTTAATTAAATTGTCTTTTTTTTCGCTTCATTCTCGCTTTCATTTCAAGCTAATCAAAATTATTTTACAACTAGCATTAAATTATAATTAAATATATTTTGTAACTTAAAATGTAGCGGCTTAAAAAGATAAAATAAATTAGTTATATTGAGACAAAATCAAGTTAAAATTAATAAGGAATTTTATTAGAAATTATGCTTAAAATTAATTTGTGAATTTTTTAATGTCTTTTTTCTGCTCATTCGATTACAAACTTAAGTTAAATAAATTAAATCGAGTTTCATAACTAATGAAATAAATTAATGCGTATTAAATAATCATGCAATTTTTTAACTAAAATTTAAAATATATGCCTATAATCCTCTAAATGTCTAGTTTGTTTGTTTGTTCGCTTTCTTTATTAAAAATGGTTTATGTCAGCAAGAGCGCGAACGCTAAGGAGGGAGAAAAAATGCTTGTGCTGATAAAATGTTAAATTCACAACCATTTGTTTTTCACTAAAATTTACAAACTTATAAAACTAAAATATCAAATTTGGCCTCATATACCGAAAGTGGCAAAATTATCGAGTGGAGGTGAGTCGAAATGTGGCCAACAACTCTATGGGTAAGATGAAAGCTTTCACCTAAACTTAAGCTTGCTTATCAATATCAAAAATGTTTCCTCTAATGCTTCGTGAAGTAGTGATATTGAAAACTTTTATCGAAAACCTGGCATCAAAATATGTAGAGTAAAGAAGCTTTCACCAAATCTCACTAAAATTACAATCAAAGCTCAACTTAAAGAGGGTGGGAAATCATTTTTAAGATTGGAATTTTTCTAGTAAAACTAGTGGCCTTGTTCTTAACTCACTTCCCACTCAAAATCCACCTTTACACTTTAGCTATTCTGCACCATTTTTGAGCTCATCAAACTGCGGATTCAGAAGCTATCTCCGCATGAAAAAGTCTAGCCTTAAATACAATAAGCTTAAACTAAACTCAGTCTTCACAAAGAGATTTTCGAAAAATAAAATATTAATTTTATTATTCTTTACTTTGCGTCTGTTTTCTCAACCTAAACTTAGCTACTCTCTCCTTTAATTTTCTAAGTTTCACCAATCGTTTATACTCTTTAACTGCATTATAATCTCTTGACGTTATAGCTCTCCATGGGAGAACGAGTTTACCTCTTTTACAAAATGTATGCTGTACAACCCCTGAATGGGCTATGCCGCCACTAGGCGCTCTCCGTCTTCACCACGATTGGCATTGTACCTCCAATACCGCTATGCATGGGAGAACTCCGCGCTAGCTCCTCGTTCTTCATCAGCATTGGTAAATTCATCTTCATATCAGCAAGCAATGGCAGGGGTGAATTTAGAGGGTCCAACACACTCACCACTAACGCCGCCACTGTTGGGATCCAGCGCCACCGCGCTGCTGTGTTTCGTAGCGTGTGTGAGTGCGCATGTGCCGTGTAATCATATCTCGTCGGCATGCGGCATATGGACATTGTGGGCATTTGTATGGCTTCTCGCCAGTGTGGGTACGTTGATGCGTAGACAAGTGATCGGAACGCGAAAAGACTTGACCGCACACTTTGCAAGTGTATGGTTTGACACCAGTGTGTAGTCTCATGTGGCGTGTTAGCATATCCGAGCGTGCGAAAGAACGCTGACACACCTCACATGAGTAAGCTTTGGTAATGTCGTTAGCGGGATTGCGCGACTTGTGACGTGACGCCATGTGCTTGGCTAGGCGATCATGCAGCGAAAACATTTGTCCACACACAGGACAAACATAGGCGACATCCGAACCAGGTGGCATCTCCTCTACTACTGGTGAGACATCGAGATTATAACGCCATGCAACTGACTCCTTAGTTGTAGGTGATGCCACATCACCTTTGATTACCGGCACACCCACTGTGGTGGAGGGTGTATGCGAATGCAATGGATGCATTGGCATTTCGAGTTTTATCATAGCAGCGGCAGCGGCTGCGGCGGCATGTGCTGCTGCTGCTGCAGCAGCGTAAGGAGACACTGGCGCGGGGGATCTGGATAATGGTGTGTTAGTACCATTATTGGACGTTGTTGAGTTAGGCGCAGAATTGCTTGGTGACATAGAGGCAGCCCTGACAGTAGCTGAAACAGGATGCTGCGCTGGGGGTAACATCAATGTCGTTGCAGGTAGTGGCGATTCAGATTTGTACTTCTTGCCAACCAACTCAGAAATGGGTGTTACGCTACCATTACGTACAGACAAATCTAAAGGACGTTCTTGCGGTGGCGGCATGACGGCCGGATCTGTAGTATTAGCTTGTGTCGCAGGTGAAGGACTCGTACGTGTATTACCTGTTGCAAATGCGTTAGCTGACGAATCACTGCGTGGTGGCGAGGGTAAAGCAATAGTAACGGCTGGTGGTGGCGAATGTACAGCACCATACGCAGCCGCCTGTGCAGTAGCAATCGATGTGGGTGGAAATGGAGGTGGAGGATGATCAAGATGCGCGCTTGAATTAGTCAAACTTGTAGGTGATGTTTCATCTGCCATTGATGAAGCTACCGAGGAGGGCGTATGCTGCATGGGTGATGGATAAACATCTTGTCGTCGTCGAAATACTTCATTCAAATACTTTGTGTGCAAGTAGTAGCCAAAGAGCGGCGATGGTATAGGAAATAACGATCATATGGATTTTGCATATGCTCAGTCTTGATGTCAACGTGCAATGGGTTATCCCTGGGCAATGTGGTGGCAACAGTCGAGACCGGTGCCGTATAAGCAGCGCTCGAGGGACTATCATTCGATGAAACGAGCTGTAGTGGGCTCATGCTTATGCGTGGGCTATCATTGTCATGTGAGAGATCTTCTAACTTAATATCGCAGTCAGTCTCAAGTTCAGCTTCGTCAGCGCTAGCTTCGTTGGTTTCGCACTTATTGTACGTTGTTGCTTTGCCACTATCATCGGTGTTGTAGTTCGGGCGTTTCGAGCGCATATAATTTTTGTTGCTACCATCACTATTGTTGTTGTTGTTTTCATAACTAACCTCATTCTCGACATCCTCATTGCCATCCGTTGCCGCTGCGTGGTTGTGATTGTGGTTGCTGTGATTATTGTTGATGTTATCGCCGCCATTGCTATGCATGCTGTTGTTATTATTGTTACTATAAGTATTGCTATTGTGGTTATGCAGCTTATCCAATACCGCTGATAAACGTTTCCGCTTACGTTGTTTCCATGGCACATTGTTGTTGGCCACGAAGGGTTGATTGTTGTTATTCACCTGTTCAGCGGCAACTGCGGCAGCCGCAGCTTGTTGTTGCAAACTCAATGCCAATGGCAAATGCAGCGGATATTGCATATGTGCAGCAGCGGCGGCAGCGGCAGCAGCATAGGGCGCATAATTTGGATGCGGTGGCTGACGCTGCTGGTGTAGCTGTTGCTGCTGCTGGTGATGATGCAGCTGTTGGGTATGATGATGTTGATTGTGGTGGTGATGATGGGAGCCCGCCTGATGCCCCATGGGGTCGGTGCCTTCTGCCATAGTCATCAGGTCGCCGCGATTTCGGGGAATTTGTGTTAATTAAAAAGCGAACTCAGTGTCAAAGCCTAATGAATAGCCGTTGGTTTTTGACCAAGCGACTATTGAGGCGACCCGGTGGTAATGTAGCCGATATTCAATAGAAACGTATGGCAAGCGTCTGGCTTCAAAGCATTGCATTCGTACACCAGAGATCTGTAATGAAAAATAAAAAGAAGAAAAAAATTAATATAAGTAAATTGTAAGCATAAAATTATAAAATTAATATGAGAAAAATCAGCAGGCTATATTAGCATGCGGCAATGTCGTCTACACCGATCATAGCAAAGAAATCAGTGATGCATCAAAAAGTTCAAAAGAATAAAATTTACTGTCAGCAGATTTTTGTAAAATTTTTTTCGCTTGTCTTCTTCTTCCGTTTTCAAAACAATTTGCTGCGCGTTAACGTTGGCAAGCCCCCAAATGGCCTTACTGACCCCAAGGGCAGCGCGCACACGTACACAAGCACTAAAATGTATGTGCATTAGGGTGGTGCAGAAACTCGCAATTTTATGTAATAATAATCTCACCTACAAACAAGATTTTTGTCATGAATTAGTGGTATTTTTTACTCAAATTTTTCATTATGACCATTTAGATACCAAATGCCCAACCCTAGCACAGAGGGGATTTAAAAAATTAAGAATAATGATTCAAATTATAAATATACAAATAACTTACAAAAGTCCGCCTTATACATGAGGCTTCCAAAGGGTCTCGCAATTTTTTTGTGCGTAAACATTTTATCTTATCGATTTGTTAACAAAAATTATCAAAAAGTTATCGATTTTTTTTTCATAAAGCTATCGAAAATTTATGGATTCTTTCGGAAGGTTATCGAAATCGCATCACAAACTTATCGATTTTTTACTAATAAGTTATCTATCTTTTATCGAAAGTTATCGATTTGTTATAAGAAGTTATCGATCTATTATCGATTATTAAAATTGTCGATTTGTTATTATGAAGTTAAAGAAATTTATCGAATTGCTATTCAAAATTTATCGATTCGTTGCTATAAATTTATCGACTTGGTATCAAGACTTTACCGTTTCGGCTTTCTACCGAACATTAATCATAAAGTAATTGATAACTCATCAAAAGTTATAGAACATTTTTCGATTTGTTACAAAAAAGCTGTCGATTTGATATCGAACAGTTATCGACTTCTTATTTGCGTGTAACCAAATTTTTGTCGGCATTACATCGACTTGGTACCGATGGCTAATCGGCTTGTTATGAAGCTGGTTCTATGAGTTTAACACTAACAAAAAAAATACTTAGGGAAGAAATTGTAAAGAAACAAATATTTACTGGCACATTGCAATAGGACCGTTTGTTGTGTAACATGTGCTATTTTTGTTGGTTTCACCGAGGTTCGAGCCCAGGATAGCTCGCAACGTACACGAGATTCTCGGTTCTGGAAATAATCGTTAGACTCTCGACACTCAATTTATTCGCTTCATTGGCAGTATTATATTATATTTATATATTATATATTATTTATATTTAGAATTTACGATATCTTTTCGAAACTCTCGCTTGTGTTCGAGAAGAGAATATTTGGAGATTCGAGAATCTTGTGAGAAGCCGAAACTCCACTAATCTACTCTGAACTGTCTAGCATTCTCCATGGGGCGCACTCAGCGAAAACAGCACTTCAATGCTTAGCATTCATTTTATGCTGGACCACCAATTTTGATCAATGCCTAGGAAAGAAGGAATTGATTGTTGGAACTTCGAGCAGATGCCGATTTAATCGGGCCACCAAAGTTGTACACGACTCTTATACCGAATATCAACTCGCTCTTATCAGTTATTTATACTGAAAAAATAATATCAGTATTTGGAAGTTCGACGCATGGCGGGTCTAATCAAAATATGGTGCTGTGCGTGGGATCCTCCACTCTTTATATCATTTCTTTAAAAAATTGCGGATTTTCAAATTGCAAACATTGACATCCTAATGCACGTACATACATACATATATACATGAATTAGTAGAGCTTATGATATTCGGAGAGTAAAAACAGCGTGCCCACAATAAATCGTACTCGAGCATCAGTAACTTTTGCCTCAGTTTACGCTGCGTTGACTCGGCAACGACGAAATCTTTGTTGCTGCTGGTGGCACAGAGGCGCACGGCATCCACAATACATACATAGTGTAGGTACATAGAGTGAGAAGTACGAGTAAATGTAGCCTGTTCGACTGGCTGCCAGTACGGCTGACTGGCTGGATACTTTATTTTTCCGCAAAGATTTTATGGTGCGCAAATTTATTACACTTGCCTGACCAGTCAGCGCCATCACGAGAACCAAAACCATACTACCATAGCAAGGTGGCAAAGGACACAAAGTGACACAGAGTACAAGTAAGTAAAGTACAAAATGACCATAAACGCTGCCTGCACGCTTGTACTAGAAGCCACTAAGGAAGCCAAGTTGGGCGGCAGATTTTTTTTCTTGGCAATTTTGGATGTGACAATGGTAGTTCGGCGTAGCGCCAAAGCGTAGACAATTCTCTAGTCAAGCGTTAGGATAAGCGTAAAAGTTTATGAACATCAATGGATTCTTATTGTGTGCCTAACTCAGAAAAGTGCGCCATCTGTAACCATTGGTGGTATGATGTGACAATTTATCGGCGCTGGTAGATCTTACAAACTGATACAACTACCAAATCAGTTCTGACCCAAGCAATCAAGACCCTTAGTGGCGGCATACGTGAGTGTAGTTAACAATACAGACACCTTCAATTCAAGGTGGTTGCTGGCGTTAAGTGTGTAGATAAGCAAATAGTGAGCTGTGAATTGGCGCTATATACATAAGTATGTGCGTATAGATGTCAGATTCTAGCTAGAGTGAGTAGGAGTGGGTGTGTCAGTGAATTTCTTTGCTAGGTAAGCAGGTGGTGCAGGTGTTTGCGTTCTGACGACTTTTGCTGCAATGCGCTCATCCTTGTGAAATATGGATATTGTGTAAACTTGTGCACACTTAAGTACGGCATACAAACTCAAGATAAATATTATTTTGTGGAAATACTGGCACAGTGTGTCGAATGTGGACGAAAATTATAGTTAATACAGTATACAGTATAAGGCTGAAAGCTCAAGCAGCATAGATCTAAATATATGTCGCAATGCATCTCTTGCTTGGGATCAAGTAATAAACAGTTGTCTTAAACAATTAACCTAATTATTACATGCTACATAAATTTTTGTGCGGGTTCTTGCCGCACTTTACTATTGTCGGATTTACAAATTCATAAAAATCTAGGTCAGTAATAGTTCGCTTGTACTCGTGTACTTGAAAAGAGCACTCCAGCATAGCATCCGCGACTAGCGTTGCCAAATGTCCCGTATTGGCCGGGGCATCCCGTATTTTTTACAAATTTTAAAGTGTCCCGCCGTGAAATGCTATGTTCCGGCATTTCACAATATCAAAATTAATAAATAATAATCTGCTACGAAACATGGCCATATTTGCGGCTTCGATTGTATTCAGCTCATTAGCATATTGCATGCAACTCCCTAAAGAAGAAAAATTCATCCCTACTGTGGTTCTGAACATGGTATAAAAAAGAAGGTAGTTCCACTCAAATGTTTTGGACGTATTTGGGGATTTTTGAAGTTTCATAATGTTTGTTGTTTTGCTAGAAGCGTTGCTATACCATTACTGTTTAAGGCGAAATTGCGTTTTTTCGGGGATGGAAATTTCCTTCAGGATGAAACGCAATGGTCATCTTGAGACAATAATAATATACTTTGACACGATTTATGTGCATAAATACGGATTGAGAATACAGTAAGACATGCAATTTTATTAAAAAATAGTGGATAATACTCATACATTGGTATAACTCACATCTTTATGTCAGCTTACCCATAGGCAGAAAAGAATGCACGAAAAATCTTTTTGTTCTAGCATGGCCCTTTTATATCATGCCTCTCATGGTGTATTATCGTCTGTGGGACGCCAACATCCATGTCATATGCTACAGAATTGGCACCTAAGTGTGTAGGTGGGGCTTGCCCAGGTGCCGCTTGGTAGAACGGGCATAACTCTCATAACTAGTGGCTAACCTGCAGAGCTACAAGGCAATGTTCCCCCTAAAAATAGTTTCACAATTCCCTCCTCAAAAGCTACGCTTGAATTATACAATATATAAAAAATGTAGACTTGTAGCCAATTTATCACCATTCAATATCAAAAAAATTGCGTTTAAGTATGCTAAACACTTTAGAAATTGCCGTGTCGGTTTATAAGGACCTCTTTTGGGCAAACAATTGACAAATCTGTATTTTTTTCCCGTACGGACACTAAGGAAGGATATATTCCCTTGCTTTGTATACTTCCATCCATGTTTCTTCCACCAAAGCAATTTTCGGGAGCTCGAAAAACTTATTAAAAACTATCTTTTCTAGGCTGATATTTCGTGTTAAAATATTTCCAACGCATGCGGCTTATTTTTTTTAATTTTTATTTAAAATAACTATGAAGATAATTTAGTCGTATCCGTTAATATGAAATCTTTCAAAATTAGAAAAATTCGTAACATTTTTCAATCTGGAGTCACTGTCATTGTCCGCGCAAAAGTCAAGTGGCTAACGTCACACTAAATGGAACTAACTCCATTTTTTGTATCATGGTTCTGAATATCGTCAATGTTTGACATTTCGCACACCTAAATATTCATTTTGCATGGGGAAATGTTGTGTTTTAAAATAACGTTTGGAAAATGAATCCATAGAATATTGAATTCGCATTAAACACAGTAAACCAGTAAACGTATAAATTATTAGCCTATTTCATAAAAATATTTGTTATAAATAAAGAGTTTAAAAAGTTTAATTCTATCTCAAAATTATTGCGCCGAATGAGCAACCCATACAAATATATAGGTGTTTCTTATTTTTCAAATGTCCCGGGAAATTTAAAAAAATCCCGGGAATTTGGCTCAATTTTGAGGTTTGTCCCGGGAACCCGAAATAAAAATCTGGCAACCCTATCCGCGACCAACAACTTTTGGGACTCGGTAATTACTTATGATCTTTGAAAACTTTCAATCTCAAAGTATTCTTTTTGGTATCCCTAATAGGGAAAAGGTTTGTCCTTTCAAATTTAATCACCAAATAATTATCTTCACCCACTGTATAACGCCCGCAAATGACTTTATGCTCGCGTGCTAGTGCGGCTACTGCATTCGTGAGTTTGCTTCTCTAGCCATACTTTCTCCTTATTCAAAATGCTTTGGTCGCTTTGTCCTTACGTCAACTCAACTTCTTGCCATTTCCTTCATTCCGCTTTTCATTATTACAATACTTTCATACTCAGCCAGCGACCATATGCCAGTTGAAAAGTAAACACACGCAAAGATTGTTAAGTGTAAACAATCGCTTGACTGCTGCCTGTCAGTGCAAAATGTGCAAGGACGAATGCACGAACAAAAGGACTTTGCCGACATCAAGAAGGAGAGGGTGGTGGGATTGAGTACATGAAACAAGCTTTTTACAGCTTAACAAAAGCGTTGATATTTGGCATAAAATAAGGAGAAGGAAAATAACTAAAAGTTAACATGTAAAGCAACAACATGTGACCTGTGAGCAACAACAACTGACTTGTGAACAGCAACAACAACACAAACAAGCGATGATTGCAGTGCTTTGCACGTGTATCTGACGACCGACCACATTTCCACAATTTGCACAAACTTTTCGCAAGTCAGGACATGGCTTTGCCGACAGGACTGTAATGCTGCTAGTTTGAATGTGTGCTGCATGTGTTGATATAGCAAATCGTTGGTGGCTATTCGTTTCTGCTTTGTGTTGTTGTTACAGTCACACGTGTTGCTTGTGTTCCAAATGTGTTGATGAGGTTTAATGGACTCAACCAAATGCGGCAGTTGACTGCCATTGCAATAAGCTAAAATCAAGTTACTCAATACCACTACTATTCGCACGCTTTTAAGGTTAGATTTGTGGTGAGACAGTGTATAGGATTATCAAGAACGTATCCAGTTTATTGTCAAGTGAATTTTGTGAAATGGAAGTTTTGTTTTGGCGTACAATATTTAAAGGATAATAAAGGCATTTAAAACAGAATTTTAACGGCTTATGAAAACGCTATTTTTGGAGTCAATTTCAAGGAAAGCTTATTTAATTAAATTTGTGTATCGGCTTTTTTCGATGGTGACGTTCATTCTCGGTTAATAACTGGCTCTATTTCTCTTTGGCTTGCAATACCTCAAATAGCACTCCACAAGCAAATTGTACCAATTTATAAACTTTCTTCAACTTTGGGTGCACAAAAAATGTTTGATGTGCCGCTTTCGTACTTCCACTCGAAGTACCTAAAGGGTCATTCTGCCAACAAAGACGCCAAAGATAGAAAATCCTCTAGGAATTATATTTTATTAAACTTCTTTGGTTTACCAATAATGAAATAAGTTTCTACAGCTAAGCAGTAAATTCATTCACACATTATGTGCTTCCAATGCCACCTGTCCCACCCGTCATATGCTATAATAAGTTTCTATTTTTTCTTTGTTTAACATACAAATAACTTTAAGGTGCAAATTGGATCATACTTCCTAATTTTTATAGTTTGTCTGAAACTGAAAAGTGAGGTCATTCACTTCATAGGCGGGTGATGTCGTAATCCGATCCGGCACTCTTACAAAATGTTAATTTTTCATAATTACAAGGAAAATAGAAATTACTAAAAGTTTCTGTCAAAGGTGAGTCAATATGTCCACTCGTCACTATGGAATATCCCTTAACAAACTGTGGCAATCAATGAAGCTCTTAAGCGGAAGACATAAAACCAAATATTTTGCTTTTTGTAATCGTAAAGTAATAATTTTTCCTAAAATGTTTTAATTGTGTTCAAATTTATTATATCTAGAATGATTGCACACTGTGGGGTTCCTTTAACAAACTGATGTTTTAAATTTCAAATTCATTGCAATTTTAAACTTTTCAAATTAAACTTTTTATGTTTGGAAATTATTGCTTTAATTAGAGTTTCTTTCAGTAGACTATCACACAACAGGAGATGAGAGGGGTGACAGTATCATGTAAAAACATATGTATTTGAAACTCAATCTAATAGAGGTAAATATTGAATCTTTGGCGTTGTTCTAAAAGGAAATCTGACTTGAGGTAATAAAAATGTGAGTGGTTGTCCCTATTACTCAAATCTAATAAATTTTGACTACCAAGCGTAAGACCGTCTCAGGTAAGTTAAAAACTTCAAATTTCAAATATCAAAATTTCCTCGCTTTTTTTTCAGATAATTCCAGTACATTGAATTTAGTTGGAGAATATGGCTCTACAATGACTGACGTAAAAAACTAAATATTTTAAAGACCAGTATTTAGCAGGCCTTAAAGTATGTATGTCTTTTCTTTAAATTTAACATTTCATAACCAAACACCAGCTGTCAACATAACAAACCCATGAATACACAAATGATATGAAAATGCTTGGCAATTGGTAGGGAGCGAAAGGAATGAAGCAAAAATTAAGCAAATTTAAGCGTAAATGCTTTATGACACATTACACATTATCCACTTAGCTCTGCAAATATAACAATACATGGAAACCCACACAAAAAAAATTTAATTCGAGTCAACCCAGTTAATTTCAAAGCGAGCAAGCTTGGAATTATGTACTCGCAAACTAGTACCTTGTGGGCAAAGTTCTATTCCCAGGTTTATTGACGCTCTTCATCAGGCATATACTTCATTAACAGATCCACCTCTGTTTCGAGTTTTTTTTGCGAAGGCAAGTCTTTAATAGGGGAATTTCCTAATCTTTGATGTGTAAATATCTTTGTTCACGGTAGGGGGGACTCTTGAGTGTATGAGTGAAGTGAAAGCGTAAGCGTAGGCTTTGTAAGTGGGTAACAGTGGATATATGTACAATGTACAGGCATGGTGTGTGGTGTTGGTATGCTGTATGGATTAATAAAGAATGGGACAGGAAGCATAGTCACTAAACTGTAGCGTAATGTGAGAAAAACGTACATACGTGGTAGCGAAATCACACAGCAACTAAAGGCAAACAAATCACCTACATAGAATTCAAAATCTCTGTGCCTATAGACGATTTTTATGCATGCAAGTGCACGAGAATATGTTCACACTGCTGTTTGGTTGGCAATAAAGAGTCAGAGATGTAATGGCAAATATGATAAATTGCGTGATTTTTAATATTGATACATAAAATTTTTACAAAAACAAAGAACGAAAACGAAGACGAAATTTTTCTCTTTTAAAGGTGGTTTTCAAGAAATGAAATAAAGTAAAACGAAACGAAATAAAACAAGATAAAAAATAAAAACAAAATAAAATAAAATAAATCAACAATATAAGTCAAAATAATATAAAATTTAATTAAATAAAATAAATCGAAGCGAGATGAAAGAAAGATTTAAAAAAATGTAATTAAATACAAAAAATTCAAGTAAAATAAAATAATATCGATTTCCAAAAAGGATATCAATTTGCTTTTGGCATTTAATAGATAGATATGTTACCCGAGAGTGACCAATTTTTATCGGCATGTTACCAAAAGATATGGGCATGCTATTGATTTGTTAACCACGACTCATCGGTTGGTTTTGTTGACAAAAACCCATAAAATTTCAATATAAATACGACGGCCCATGTGTAACCTCCGATAAGAAGACGCTGACAAGCTGATAACAAATCGATAGCAAACTTATAGCAAATCGAAAACTTTACGATAATATTTCGGATAATAAAACAATAACTTGTCTGTGCCGATGAAGCCTTTCTCGAAAAGCCCGAAACTCCTTGTTTCAGGTAAAGCTACCTCTGTTAAAGTTTAACTTTAACCCCTACGTGAGCTCTTGTTAACTTAAAAACGTTAGTTCCTTATACGTAAATATGTATATCACACATCGAACTACACGAGTAATTGGTACTTACGCCTCCATTCATCGTGCCTCACTTACGGAGCAGTGTACTTGATATAAAGAAATGGAAGCAGTTTTAGTGACCTGATCATCTACCACTCAACCTGTACGCAATCCATACCAATCTCATTTCTAGCCAGGTATAAAAATATCCCCCATCTACGCGAGTGTTAAATACACTGACCCCAACTGGATTGTCGGATAATAAAGTAGCTGTAAAGGACAAAAAGTGACTTAATGCAAAAAATATAAAAAATACCACAAAATAAAAGCGCTAATTTGATTGTATGAATAAGAAGAGAAAAACAGAGCAAAAACTAAGCGAAGGGAAATCAGATATACACTTCTGGTTTAAAAAAACTGCAATTTTTTCTCAATATATTTTGTACGCCGCAAAGTCCTTGCGAATTTCCAGCATAATTATGAAAAATTGCGCGATGTGGAGCAATGAAACGAAAAATTAAAAAAAATTCGAATTAACAAAAAGTTGAAATGAGAAAAAAGTTAAAAGTAGCCATGTGATTTATGTAAGCAGCTATAATAACAACAACAAAAAGGCGAAATGACTTTGGCTGCAAATGAAACAGAAGCACTGCCAGGCAGCAGGCTTCCTTAATGCCAATAACGACAACAAAAAATAAAATTTAATATCGCAAGAAGGCGGACAAGTGGCACTGCACATAATCTTTCGGTGTTTTGCGCCCGAAGCGAGACAAACCAAAAAATTAAAAACAAAGTAAAAGACAAGCAACAACACTGCGCAAGTAAATGAAAACAAAAAAAAATTCGTTATAATTTTTTTGCGCAAATTTTTTATGAGTGCAATTTCTTCTGATTTTTAATTATTTTTTATTTTCACACAGTTGCATGAAGTGTTAAATTTATTATTTAACCAAAGTTGTTCTCTGACGCCTTCAAGCATTTTATGACAATTTGTTAGTGTGCTACTATGCACTGGCGTATGACTTTTCATATTTTCATTATTTTTTGAATGTGAAAAAAAGCAAGCGTTAGCAAGGAAAAGTTTTTGACATGATTGTCTTTACGTTGTTATATAATTATCCTAATTATGATTATTAATCGCCTAGTTGTTTGTTTGGCGCTATTATTTGCTCACACTCTCTCTTTCTCTATGGAAGTCAAAGTTTTTATATTTAGTAGTTGAACTCAAAATAATAAAATAATAATAAAAAATATAATGCGAAGGGAAACAAAAAAATGCAAGCGAAACAAAAATATATTGAAAATGGGGCAATTAATTTTTTAATTTTGAAGTTCATCGGCGCCATTCCCACGCTCCAAAATTACGATGAAAAGTACTTGAAACAACGCAAAACCTGTCGCGTTTCCTATAATAAACAAAATTCAAACTCTTAATGAATATATATAAATATCTCGTTTATTATTTCGCTGCAAACTCCGCAGATCGGAATCATTTCGGTAACGCTTCGATACCGTTTCTTTTCCTATCTTAGGAATATTTCAGGATTGTTCTCAGTTCATTTTTATACTATTTAAAAATTATTTCTAGAATTTTTTTTATTGTTTTAAAAATCATATTTGGATGAATTCGGAACCACTTCGAAATTTTTTTCAGGATCATTTGAGGGTTGCTGTTGTTGTTGTTGTTATTGTTGTTGTTGTAGCGATAAGGTTACTCCCCGAAGGCTTTGGGGAGTGTTTATATGGCCACATTAAACCTTCAGGCCATCCCTCTCTCCCCACCCCCAAGTTCCATGAGGAGCTTGGGGTCGCCAGGGCCTCGTCTGTTAGTGATACGGGATTCGCCGCTCGAAGGAGAGTTTGAAACTTGGGTTAGAGAAGCTATATATATATTGGGCTACACAACCCCTTGAACGCCAAAGGGTTGCTGTTCAAATAAATTAGTAACAGTTTTTTATAAAAACTTTCGGAAACTGTGCTCGTATCGTGACTTTCGTGATCGAGATACTCGCCTCGTACAAATAACTTATTTGGTAACGAGTTATACGTTAGCGTATGAGCGGTGAAGTAATTTGATATTGCGAGCTCGGTAAACGTACTCAATAAATCGTAAACGTCAAACAATTTTATTTCACAGGCTTTCGAACAGATCGAATTTATATGTATAATTGATATGAATAATTTCTTTAAAAATAAATTGGGATATGCACGTCAGCTCGTTATCAACTCATTTGTTTAATGTATTTTGTTTTTGTTTACTATGTTAAAAAATAAAACCACATAAGCAGAGAAGTTGATACCCAGGGTTACGTGAATCCCCCAAATATAACAGAAAAAAATATAACAAGCAATAAATGCACTGAAAGGAATGGTGCTAGTAAAATCAACAAATCGGTTCTGTTGTTCTTGACTTAGCGGAGATTCGGTGAAATTGATGGAATTATGGTTAATTCGACCGAGTTCTTTGTCAAGCGTACAAATTAGTTTAGTCATTTCAACAGAAGAGAAACTGTCGCTCTTAAGTTAACAAAATTCTGTAAAATTGACAGATTCCTAATCAATCAAACTGATTTATTTGTTAACACAACCGATCTCCTTGGTCATTTCAACAGCGATCAACAGTCAATGCATGAGCAAATTTCAAAGAGCATTTTACGCTCACTGTGCTCT
>JARSSU010032003.1:0-14291 GCA_029619165.1 Eurosta solidaginis | reverse complement strand
TCCTTCGTGATATGGAGTAAAAAGCCTGAAGAGGTACTAAAATACATTAAAAGCCACCACATACAGTAATAGGATGAAAGGTCAAGCACAGCTCTTAATAAAGATCGCAGTGCTTCGATGCCTCATAATAATAATAATAAAAATTTAGAAATTTTCATAAAATTTCTTAAAAACGTCGCGAAATTTCTAATTTTTTCGAAAACGTTTTCGAAATTCGTTTAGATAGCTTTTGCTATACAACGAGTTTAAATTTTATTTGAATTATCGAAAGACAAAAGGAAGAAACTAACTAATAAAATTTAAATTTAATTTTTACTGCCATTTTTTTACTCATTGGTGTTTGATCAGCGTCTTCTGTTAGTTTGTGGTTGCTATGTGAATGCATGTAGGTATACATACTATGTATGTATTTTTTACATACATTTAAAATTATTATTAAGCTGTGTTTTTTTACATACTTAACTAAGTGTTATTGATATAAATTAATTTGGACATACATTAGGGTGGAGCGAAAAAAACAATTTGTTTTTCATAACTTGATCGTGAGTTACGTAAACAATTTATACGCTAATATCAGTTGTTATTAATCTAGTCTTCTCAAATTTCACTCCACAATGCATTCATAAAACTCATTCCCTACATTGCATGTACGTCGCCACCTTTTATGGTAAGACAGAGCAAAAGTTCCCGAACGATTTGTTGGCTTGTATCGATAATTAATGCCCATATTTATCTATTTTTTAAATGCGGATACATATTTATCATCTCTGATAATTATATTTGATATTTTTTTATGTTCAGAATTATCGATTGCCCAAGGATTTAGTTAGCAGAAAATTTTGGTTTTTAATGGTTTGACAAACATTTTTCTTTGCTTATCAAACTATCAGAGTTTTTGAAAATTTCAAGCAAGTTTGTTTCCCTTATTTGATTCTAATCGATACTTATCGGTTTTCTATTGTTTTTTTTTATCTGTTATTGGCTAGCATAGACTAGTTTCATTACCTTTTACTGACTATAATCAGTTTCTATGTCTAGTCAATGCCGGTGAATATCAATCTCATATTCACAAGACGAAAAACTTCTGTATGAAAGTCATAATGAGTAACCTAGTTAGTAAAGGGTCTTACAATATTCTCGAGGTAGGCATGCCTGTCGTAAGAGGCGATTGAAATTCATAGCCTCTAAGTTTCAGAGGGTCGAAAAAAAACAATCAGATAGTCGGGCTTGAGGCGGAAGATGCTAGTATCGGAACGTACGCGATTCAATTCGGCAAATGACTCTTATATCTTTAAAACTTCCTAAGCCTTTAGAGAGTGTTTGAGTGAATATAAAAACAAAAGCAACAGAGTAATTTTCTAAATGTCCGGATAACCGTATACCTAACTATGGACATTTTTTCGGTTTTAATTGAGCACTAACCAATTTACTAGATCTCGTTTAGGAAAATTACTATTGTATACCACGAAAATTCACAAGCTGGTATAACGACTGCGTTTTTGCGTAGCCTTAGTTTTGCTTAGCTATATAAAAGCTTCTTAGTAACATTTCGTTGGGTAAAGTCCACAGATCTAGTATAATCAGCATAAGTGGTGCTTTACGAACAACGCTAGGTCATTCTTGACATCCTACCAATGAATCTAGCCGGTTATCGAGCAACGGAAGCACCAGCCCTGCGCTAAAGAGATTTGTCCACATGTAACAATAAAACTATAAGACACTCAAGCATACTATACAAATACAGTTTTCTTCCTAGTAGATACGCATCACTGTGCTACATGGTTCAATTATATGGTTGGCTCATCTCATCAGCTGATTTTATTTATTTCTTTGCATGGCCCCGAAGGGATTGTCAAAAGGAGATGGCAAACTCAAAATGAAACCAACACATTGGCAACATTTTCTTACACATACAAAAACTGCTAAGTTTTATGTTTCCATTCCATATAATTCGCACCAACAACAATACACAGACTTTGAGAATTTGAACAGACATATTTTGTTGCTTTACAGATGAGCCAACCATATAATTGAACCATGACTGTGCTACTACTTACAATAGTTGCGGAAAGCAACTATATGATTATATAGACATTCCCAGTAGGGATGATTAAACGGAATCGATTCTTAGCTAAACGGCAGAGTTGGAGGTGGAGTATATTCAAGGTACTTAAACCTCCAGCTCTCATTCAGACTACCCAATCACTGTATTGTCTTCCAGATAGAAGTATCAGCCAGGATGAATGACACAATTAGGAAAGCGACACACAATATCGGCAATGAAATATTTATTTTCAGCGGCAGCCGGGCTGCTATCAAATCTCTTTGCGCGTACTTCCTTTTTATTCTGAGGTAATACTAAACTGTTGCTGATCTCTTCAAGATATGGCTCAGCAGAATCGTGTACACCCCACATGGTTCCTGCGGTATAGGAACATCTAGAGAATCTGTATACTAAGTAACATTTCGAAATTTTTTTTAATTGTTGGCGTAAAGAAAATTGCTTAATAACAATAACCACATAAATTGCTAGCCAGATAACTGTCATATTTCGCAATTGAGGCTTATACAAATGCGATAAGCTAAAAAAGAAAAGATCAAAGCGAAAAAAATTTTTACTTGTGTGAAAATAATACATTACTCTACTTCATCTGCAGTAATCGAAAAGCTCAGCGTGTCTTTTAGAAAATCTGTTTTCTCTCAAAATAAACTTAAATAAAAATAAAAATAAAAAATCATTATCTGTATAAGATTTTACAAACTTCAGCTACAAGCCAATAAAAACATTTCCATTTTATTTCGCTCCACCTTCTAATGCATATCAATTTCATACTTGTTACATCTTATTTATTTTTCTTCTGCTTTTATGTTTTTCTATAAGTAGTATTAATCCTATTTCTCTTTTTCTTTTGTTTCCATTTAATAAAAAAATTGCAGCATTTATTACTTAGGAAAGTATTTCGCGGGGGGATAGGTAGCGTGTTCATTTTTTTCTATGTGTGTATTATAGAATATCTTTGTTTTGCTTCATTTATATATATGTAAATATATATATCGATATATTAATTATTTTTATTTTTTTTAATTTTTGTATGTAGTATATATACATATCTACCTGTCTGTGTGTGTGTATGCATTAAGGTTTGTATTTTGTTTTGTTTTATGTACGCTTAATTATTTAAAAGCAAAAAACGCCAAAAAATTAAATATTTATAAACATTAGTTCCCACTGATGTTACGTTTTATTATTTAAATCGGGCGGATTAGGCGGACTACCATCCAGCTGTTGTTGCTTTTGTTGCTGTTGCTGCTGGTTTGTTTGTTGTTGTTGTTGCAGCTGATGCGGATGCTGTGTCGTTAGTAATGTTGGTACTGATATTGTTGTTGCTTGTGTTATAACCGTTGTTGCTGTAATCGTTTGTTGCATTGTCTGCTGTTGATTATGTGGATGTATTGATTGTTGTTGCTGTTGCTGCTGATTATTATGTTGCATATGCGCTTGCGGTGTGGACATTTGTTGTTGATTCGTGTTGTTGCTGTGAGGAAAAGATAAACAATAATTATTTACTTAGTTTTGGCATCTAGAAAATTAAATGGCTTTACGGATAGCAGCACAACGGGTGTATAACATAACCCCGAAATATATTACACTTACGAGCCGATTCGTACAAATATCTATCATACATGGTTCCGAAAAGGGAAAAATAAAAATATGAGAATAAATACTTGGAGGGATTTACCCCCGAGGTGATTAAGACCAAGTAACTGTTCCCACTATTGTGCATAAGCGGAGCCATCCGCATAACTCCAACGGAGGTTATGAATGTAATACTGAACCTACTACCCATAGATATAGTAGGCATTAAATATGCAGCATGTGCAGCTATTAGGCTGAGGAAACTGACCACATGGTCTCACTGCAACCATACTGAGATTTTAGACAGATTCTGCTTACCAGAAAGGGCAGATTTCTGCAAACCACACACCAACTTTAACAAGGGATACGAGATATTATTCCCTGAGAGGGAATAGTGGGGGAATGGCCCTGATTGGCCCACGGACAGCATTCAGATCTACACAGATGGATCTAAACTGGAAAACAGGGTCGGAGGGGTGTTTATTCGGAACGATTGGACATACAAAGATCGTTTCGCCTTTTGGATCACTGCAGCATATTTCAAGCCAAGCTTGTAGCCACAAAAGACGTTGTGGACTGCCTAAGGCAGAAGGTAGTCTCTCAGAGGCACATTTATGTTTTCTCAGACAGTCAAGCAGCGCTGAAAGCCCTTGACTCTGTCACAACTAATTCTGAAACTGTAGTAGGCTGTCGCAGATCACTTAACGTGATGGCTGAACAGTTCACTCTGCATCTGGTACGAGTTCCGGGGGCATGGGGGCATAACAGGTAATGAGATGGCGGATGAGCTTGCAAGAAAGGGTACCTCCCTTCCACTTTCGCCATCCTGGAAGAGGTTGGGCATGCCGCTCTCCACCTGCAAGCTCAAGACAAAGGAGGCTCTATTGATGGAAGCGGGAGCTAGGTGGAAGCATCATTATGGATGCCACACGGCAAAACTCACATGGCCGGAATCAGAAGAGATCGAGTGACCTTCTCACCCTCCGTAAAGAGATCTTTCCTTAGTTGTGGGTCTTCTCACTGGTCACATCTGTATTGGACCGCATGCGGAAAGGATTGGCGCTCCATTTAATGATTACTGTAGAAGCTGCGGCAACGAAGAAGAACCTGAAACTGTTAGGCATCTACTTTGCCAATGTCCAGCGCTCGGTACAAAAAGGAAACGTTTCATGGGCAAGATGTTTCTGGTAGATCTGACTTATATAGCTGAGGTCAATACACGACGCTTGGTTAGCTTCACAAACTCAACGAAGTGGTTTGATTAGGAGAGTAGGAACAGATCCGTGTGGTTTCACAATGGGCCTATAAAGGCTTAAGTGTGCCGCTCCGATGCGGACGGCAGCCAGTTGAACCTAACCTAACCCTAACCTAACTATTCCCATTTGTGTCATGTTTTTTTTTAGTTTTGGCGGGATAGGACCACCATGTTCATGATGTCATGAAAATATACGTGTGTAACACGACATCTCGCCTATTACCATCACCTCCACAGAGGTTAAAGAAGGTATTAAAAAAGCCAAGCAGCCCAAGTCGATAGGCCCAGATGGTATTGCCATGTCAATGCTCAAACACATTGGCGATGAGGCCAAAGCTACCTGACCCATGTTTTCAACTTGTCGTTGAAGTACTTTGTCATTCCAGAACAATTAAAAATGGCAGGGATAATTCCAATACGAAAGACTGGAAAACCAGTTAACGAAGGTGAGCCATATCGACCGATATCACCCCTTTCGCCAGTAGCGAAGACGTTGTAAACTGTCCTGCTCCATCACTTTACTTCCACAAATACAAAGCACTACCACCGCGCTAAACGCTATAAGCACCCAGATAAATTATGGACTACACCTGCCAAAACCACAACATAGCACGATGCTCGTGGCACCTGACCTCTCAAAAGCTACAGTCAAACACGGCACACTATTCCAAGACATAAAAGGTTCACCCCTTCTCCATTGTCTAAAAATATGAACCGCAAATTATCTGAATGGTCGGCAAGCATGGATTCAATTCAAGTACGAAGCTTCAAAAACTGGGACTATTAATAAAGGGGGTTGCCACAGAGTGGTGTCCTACCCCACTTCTGTTTACACCTACATATCAGAGCTGCCTTCCCCGCCAAAAGGAGTTAGATTCATTTCCTATGTCGACGACTGCACGATAATGGCAATATGACCTAACCTTTCAATAGACGAATTAATTTCTAAAATAAATACCTATTTCCCCAGTCTTTATGGTTTCGTCAACTCGCTCGAGCTGGTACTGACGCCAATCAAATCCATGGCCACTCTATTTGCGACGTGAAAGAAACAGATGACGCAAATATTGGACGCTTAAGCCGATGGAATAACGCGACCGACTGTCAGTCACTAAAAGATTTTAGGGGTAACGTTCGATAACAATCTTACATTGAAGGCACATGTCTACTAAATTGTATCTCGAACAAGATTCTCAAGTCGCTTGACGGCAGCAATTTGGGAAAAGATACAGAATACACATACCAGGACATTCCAGCAAATAACTGCTTGATCTAGCCCCGCCTCCAAGAGGGATAAGGAACATGTCCGTAAGCACTATGATGAGATATATTTGATAAAGGTATGCATAAGGAGGCCTTAAGCCTAATCCACCCACAATCGGTAAACACTTTCGCTAGATCGCGCCCAGTGAGGCAAGAGTCACCCCGGCCCAACTTCGTCCTGGATGTTGGAACAGGTTAAATTCTAATTTGTCTACAAGCTCCTCGCTGCACTAGGGGGTGGAAGCGTTATGGCCTAAAAGATTCAGTTTCTTCGTATAAAATCGTTCCCTGTGCTTATTGCCGGAACGTACCGGATCTATATCCGGAAAAGAATCAACGGCATCTATTGCTACCCGTTTGTACTACAAAAGCTGCGTGGTGCGCAGGTAGCTGGAGAAAGGATAAGGTAGATTGTTCAAATCCTTTGGGAATTTTCTTATGGTTGATTTGTTTGAGCGTGTGCGATAGCTTAATTGCCTTTTGGTGAAAGCCGGCGATAAACTAAAAGCTTCTGTCATCTAACGCTGACGTTGTTATACGTTTTATGGAATATTTGTCCAGTCACGATCTTTAAGGTCTACTCTGCAGGGTAGAGGTATCTGTATATGTTTTCGATTAGTTGATGGCTTTCCTTTATTCTTGCCAGTATCTGCATATATTCAGAATACACGCGATACCTGGGTGGTTGGTCGTGACTAGCTCACCGTAGCCACAAAAAATGTATGCATTTATTTCCTTCTTGGGCTCGTGCTTTTTGGAGGGTTGAAAATCCCGCGATACTCCGGTACATATAAACGGATTCCTTGGGAAGCAAGCGGTCCCTGCTTTCGAGGCCTGCAGTTTCCTACGAGCTTAACGCTCTATACCTATATCGATCACCAACAGGAATACCGCGAGCCACCATACACTTTTTTTGGAAACTTAAATAGTGAAGAAATAGCAAAATGATGAAGCTGAATTGTTCTTATACTAGCAGTTGACCTTCGACAAGTAATTTTTTGGGAAGTAAAGCTTTTCGCCGTGCCAACAGATATTCTTAGTTTAGATTGTTGTTGTTGTATCGATAAAGACGCTTCCTGGAGGGTTTGGGGAGTGTTATCAATGTTTATGGACCTTTGCCGGATATATATCCGGTACTTTCTGGTAACAACTATCCTAACTTTTTGAACATTCCAGACCACGCCGCCCTCCACCTCATAGATGATGAGCCCTGCCATCCCAGACATTTTCTTCTTAGTAGCCACTATTTCTTTTGAAACCAGGTTTAAGAAATATAATTTTTATTAAAATGCTTACATTTTCGCCACATTATTCAGCGGATTATTGGAGTTGCACAGAACGCTATATACAGAGTCGACTTTACTCAGTTTCTCAAACAATGGTATCAGTTCAAGCAATTCTGAATCATTTGTGTCATCGAACCATGACTTTACAGGAACCTATGAGAAAGAAAAAGAAGGAAAAATATAAAGCCAAGTTTAAATTAATACATTCTTAAAGCTAGATCACACAATACCGTCCCCTTGTTTGGACAACAAATTTTCCGCAAAGATCCCAGAGAGAAACGAGTGCGCAAATTGCATGGAACCGGGAAGTCCAGAAATCTCCGTCTTGACGAACGGCTCTAAGCTGAACAACACGGTTGGCAGTGGAGTATTCCCAAGGAAGCTCAATATAAATAAGAGCCAACGCTTACCAGACCACTGCAGTGTTTTTCAAGCTGAGCTTTTTGTTATCTGGGAAGCTGCTCTCTATCTAATTAACCTGCCGATGACTAACACTTACTTACTTACTTACTTAATTGGCGCTTAACCGTCTAAACGGTTATGGCCGTCCAACAAGGCGCGCCAATCGCTCCTTCGCTCCGCCAAGCGGCGCCAATTGGTCACACCAAGGGAGTTTAGATCGTTTTCCACCTGGTCCTTCCAACGGAGTGGGGGCCGCCCTCTACCTCTGCTTCCATAGGCGGGTTCCGATAGAAACACTTTCTTGGCCGGAGCATCATCTTTCATTCGCATAACATGGCCTAGCCAGCGCAGCCGCTGCGTTTTAATTCGCTGCACTATGTTGATGTCTGCGTATAGCTCGTACAGCTCATCATTAAATCTTCTTCGGTACTCGCCATCGCCAACGCGTAGAGGTCCATAAATCTTTCGAAGAACTTTTCTCTCGAACACTCCCAAAGCCGCTTCATCTGCTGTTGTCATGGTCCATGCTTCTGCCCCATATAGTAGGACGAGTACGATAAGTGACTTGTAGAGTATGATTTTCGTTCGCCGAGAGAGGACTTTACTTTTCAATTGCCTACCTAGTCCGAAGTAGCATTTATTGGCAAGATTGATTCTTCGCTGGATTTCAGTGCTGATGTTGTTGCTAGTGTTGATGCTGGTTCCCAAATAAACGAAGTCATTTACTATTTCGAAATTATGGCTGCCAACAGTAGCGTGGTTGCCAAGGCGCATATGCGCTGACTCTTTGCTCGATGACAGCAGGTACTTCGTTTTGTTCTCATTCACCATCAAACCCATCTTTACCGCTTCTTTTTCCAGTTTGCAGTAAGCAGAACTAACAGCGCGGGTGTTTAGGCCGATGATATCAATGTCATCAGCATATGCCAGTAATTGCACGCTTTTATAGTATATTGTTCCAGTGCGGTTAAGTTCTGCAGCTAGTATAATTTTCTCCAGCATCAAATTAAAGAAATCGCACGATAGGGGGTCACCCTGTCTGAAACCTCGTTTAGTTTCGAACGGCTCGGAGAGGTCCTTCCCAATTCTGACTGAGCTGATGGTGTTGCTCAACGTCATTTTGCACAGCCGTATAAGTTTTGCGGGGAAACCAAATTCAGACATAGCGGCATATAGGCAGCTCCTTTTCGTGCTGTCGAAGGCGGCTTTAAAGTCGACGAAGAGGTGATGTGTGTCGATTCTCTTTTCACGGGTTTTTTCCAAGATTTGGCGCATTGTGAAAATCTGGTCGATGGTAGATTTACCAGGTCTGAAGCCGCACTGATAAGGTCCAATCAGCCGGTTCACGGTGGGCTTCAATCTTTCGCACAATACACTTGAAAGGACCTTATATGCGATATTAAGAAGGCTGATTCCACGATAGTTGGTGCATTTTGCAGTATCCCCCTTCTTGTGGACTGGGCAAAGAACACTTAGATTCCAACCGTCGGGCATGCTTTCGTCCGCCCATATTTTGCTAAGAAGCTGCTGCATGCGCCTTACCAACTCCTCGCCGCCGAACTTGAATAGCTCCGCAGGGAATCCATCAGCGCCCACGGCCTTGTTGTTTTTCAATCTGGTTATTGCTATTCTAACTTCGTCATAATCGGGCGGGGGGACATATACTCCATCATCATCGATTGCGGGATCGGGTTCTTCATATCTGCGCGGTGAATTGCTGCCTCCATTTAGGAGAGCAGAGAAGTATTCCCTCCATAATCTAAGCACTCTCTGGACATCAGTTACAAGGTCGCCGTTTTCATTCCTACAGGAGTTTGCCCCGGTCTTAAAACCTTCCGTCTGTCGCCGTATTTTTTGGTAGAATTTTCGGGCGTTATTCCTGGTGGCTAGCAGCTCAAGCTCCTCGCACTCACGCCTTTCTGCTTCTGCTTTTTTCTTCCTGAAAAGGCGTCTCGCTTCCCTTTTCAACTCACGATAGCGTTCACACACTCCTCTTGTCGCGCTCGCTTTTAACGTAGCCCTGTAGGCAGCGTCTTTTCTTTCAGTTGCAACGCGGCATTCTTCATCATACCACTTGTTTTTTCGTGGCCGCCGGTAACCAATTTTTTCCTCGGCAGCAGTACGAAGTGCTTTGGAGATATGCTCCCACTGCTCCTGTATTCCTTCAGGATGAGTTGTGCTCTCAGAGAGCAGGTGTGAGAGTCGAGTTGCGAAATCATTGGCAGTCTGTTGTGATTGAAGCTTTTCGACGTCTAGCTTTCCTTGTGTTTTTTGTTCCTTGGTTTTAGCCGCGTTGAGGCGGGTGCGATGACTAACACTGCTCCCATTTTTTCCGACAGCCAAGCTGCCATAACATCCCTGCAATGTAGTGATACAGCGTCACTATTGCCGTTAAAGTGCAGAGAAACTCTAAACAAGCTAGCTGATAAGTGCAACCCTGAGTATAATATGGGTCCAGGCCACAGTTACATCTTGGGTAATTGCGCCGGTGATGAGCCCTCAAAGGAAGGCACCAGCTTGCAAATAATCACCTCTGCTGGCTGGGTGAATGCTCCTCTGAGTACTTGCAAGCACTGGCCGCGATCTTAGTTCACGGAACAAGCTAACGCTAGGTGGGCCATGAAAGCAACATGTAGGGTGTATAGACAAATCTAGCCTAAGGTGGACGAACAGAGATAGCAATCGGTCATACTTCTGAACCGCCTTTCTATTAGTCCATTAGTGGGTATTCTAACAGAGCACCCATGGAGCTCATATGAAACAAATGACTTCTGCCGCAGCTGCAGGCACGAGGAATATATAGAAAGCGCAGAGCATTATCTTTGCCATTGTTCCGCGCTGTCGAAGATCAGGTACGGATGTCTCCACAGATACTTCTTTGGGTACAGTGCGGAGCTAGAATCCGCAAATATAAATGAAATTCTGCTACATTAGGCAAACACACTGGGTAAACTTTATGGGTGCATGAACCACATTCTACAGAAGAGAAAAAAGGGCTCCTTCGTGGTATCACGACGGGCCACAATGGCCTACGTGGGTCTCCGTTAAAATAAACAACCTAATTAATCTAACCACTTACCGCATTATCTGGATGAAATATATAACTCGCTGGTGAATTATCGACAATTACAATTTTTTGTAAATCGCGTCCAAGACGATTTAAATCTTTAATATAATTTCCTCTGTAATAAACGCACGATTCCCTAAACAGTCTTGCACGAAACACATCCCATCTGCGCAAAATAGGACAAGAATGTTATGTAAAAATTTATGATTTATTAAATTTATTATAAAAATATACTAACTTGTCTAACAGATCGGCAACGGGATCTGCATATTTGGCTAGTGATGCTGTAAATAAAACACATTCATACAATTCGCCCATTTTTCGCAGGAACTCATCGACGTAGGGCCGTTTGAGTACGTAAACTTGATGTATCGTGCCATCAATTTCCACTGGTACAATAAAATCAGCATTCGGAATCGGCTAGAAGGAGAGTTTTAAAAAAGAATTAGCAACTTAGTCATGTGCATTAGAGTAGGTTAGGTTGGGTAGAACTGGCCGGCCAATAAACACCTCACATAGACTGAATGTGTCCATATCGTTACCAGAATTTGTTTGAAAATCAAACGCAAAAATCCCAATTAGGTACTGGAACTTATGTAATGGAAAAACTCCGTACTCTTGGCAAATACCAGACGTTTTCTAGGACCTAGCTTAATTGCTGCCTCGAAATCTGATAACTCTGCCGCCCTTTTTAGCTGGAGACTTGACCTCACGAGCGCAGGACACAAAACACAGAAAGTGTTCAATCGTTTCTTCCTGCAGTTCGCACTTCCTATATCTGCTGTACGAGGCCTAACTGGTAAGTATGTGAAGCCAGAAGGTAGTGGACAGTTAATTGCCCATCGTGAGCCTTCAGTCTTCTCTCTTTGGCGATATGAGCAACTGTGTGAGCTTAACATCGTAGGACTTGCACACGATCCCAGAAATTTTGCAGCGCCGCGCAACAGTCCACACCTTTCTTGTCTGATGGATCATATGCAACTCTTATCTCCTTTTGATTTCTCCCAAATTGATTGGGACATCTACCATCGATTTATCGAGTGCTGCATCGGCGTTTTCGTTACCTTCAATCGCTTTATGAGCAGGAACTTAGTATAGGTGTGTGATCCGGCCTGAGCGAAGTCTTTCCAGTTCTTTTTTGCAGTTCAGGACACTTCTTGATTAAGTACTGTGTGAGTTTATTGCCTTGAGTAATCTGGCAGCCGTATTTCTGGAGCGACACAGAAGACAGCAGACCCGACCCCTTCTCTTAATTTGGAACCATCGGTATATACCTGTTTAGTATGTTCTGACATTTCTGCACGCTTGCGCCAACCCCACGGATCTATTGTTGCTCCAAGATCTCTTTCGAAGCTCAGGTGCGGGACCATGTAGTCCGTTCGTCTTATACATATTTAATGGCGCTATACGGCCTGCACTCAAACCGCCCCGCGACCTTAATCCTTGTTGCTGTTGCTAGTGCTATGTTTTAAGTTATTACGTCTGCAGATGGGGTGTGCAGAATGACATGTAATTCTGCTATCGAGGTAGTTATCAGGGCTCTCGTTATGCTAATCATTTACAATCTGCATACCGCCTCAATTTTTTTGGTATACGCACTTTTTTGTGTTGCTGTCCACCAAACTAGGTCCTCATAGTAAAGTATGAGCTTGAAAATTGCCGTAAATACCCAATGAGAGAGTTTAGGCGATAGGCCCCACGTTTATCCTCTTACATGTATACAGTGCCACAGAGGCTTTCCTCGCTCTCTCTTCCACATAGAGTTTCCACTACAACTAACTATCTACTATAATTCTTGATATTTTGTGCTGTAGTCTTCTTGTAGGGTTACCCGTCCAAGCTAAGGCTTATTCCAATTAGGGACCTTATATTTTCTAGAAAATAATACTCCAGATGCCCAGGCATGTACATCCCAGAGAGCTGATTGTTGTTAGGCTTCTGCTGCTAATGATGACTGAAACACCATCTGCATATGCCGTAAGTTTGACTGGTCCACCATAGAACCGCCTAATCAATTGGTTGATGACCAGCGTTCACAGCATTGGTGTTCATATCCCACCCTGCGGCGTTCCTCGGTTTACAGATTATGTGGCCTGGCATAGACCCCATTTCGACGTGATCATTCTGCAACGTAACAAGGAGCATTGTTAAGGATGTATTTCAATCGTGTAGAGACTGTCGATGATTGCTCATTTCGATACATTGCTGAAAGCCCATTCAATGTCCAGAAAAATACCTAGGGCATATTCCTGGTGATCCAGGACTTTCTCTATATGTATGACCACCCTATACAATGCAGTATCAGCTAACTTTCGCGACCCTCGATAAAAATCGCCGCGAGCCACCAAATGTGGATGAACGATCCCGGAAAGCCTCAACGGCTCTCTACGCTTGTAAGTCGACAATAGGCAAAAGGTGGGGTCTCCAGCCCCGCATCGTCCATTGGATCTACACGGCAGTGGTGAGACCAATACTCTTCTACGCCGTCACCGTATGGTGGACGGCACTCGATATCGAATCTAACAAGAGCAAAGTAACGAAAGTACAGAGGATGGCGGCAATGCTTACTAGCGGTGCCCTTCCCTCCACTCCCACCAAAGCTCTTGAAACCATATTACTCCTTCTCCCACTGATCTATATGGAAAATACTGTGCCCATATGGGCACTCATGGTGCCTATGTGGGCCTACAAACAAATGACAGCAGCTGTAGGGACGAGGAAGAGATAGAAAGCGTAGAGCACTATCTGTGCCACTGTCCCGCACTGTCAGAAACCAGGTACCGATGCCTCCACAGACACTCCTTTGGGGGTCTTGCGGAGTTTGAATCTGCACACAAAAAACGACATCTTGTGTTTCATCAGGCAAACGCGCTGGTTTAGCCTCACTGGGGTTTCTTCGGAAGTAAGGGAAATAGGGGCTCCCCGCGTGGTAGCACAACGGGCCACAACGGCCTACGTGAGTCTCCGCTTGGACTGCGGAGGCAGCCACTTCAACCTAACCTAACCTAAATGTTCGCGATCCACAATTTGAAAACCACTGCTCTAATGCATTTATACTGATTTGCATTTTCACTTACCTTAAAGCTACTGTGCACTAATGTCTCATCTAAATCGATGACCATACATTTTTTATGCATATCCGAGTGCCTAACCTGAGGTAGTAGGTACCTTTGTTGGTCCGGTAACGGTGGCGGTGTTGTAGAACCATCAATTGATGTGCCATTTCTGATTGGTTTTCGTGCGATTACGTCGCCAGCAGCATAAAAATGATTGAAAGAAGCCACGTTTTTGTGGTTTTAAACGTTCGACATCGTCTGTAAAATGAAAAATTAGAATAAATTTAGTTAACGGCGCGCAGGAGAAGATTATTTTTTATATATA
>JARSSU010032002.1:0-40540 GCA_029619165.1 Eurosta solidaginis | reverse complement strand
ATTGGCCTTGCCAGAGTCGCTGCAATCACAATTATACCGAGGCCGCTGATATTTACCCCACAGAGGTTTTTTCTAAAATGTGTTAATTATTTTGGGCGTCCACAGATTAGTCCAAAAACGGCAGATACAATTGAGCCAGAGAGGATGTTTCATGTCGCTTTTATTGCGGTAAAATATTGGTACATAATATATAATGGATCATCGGGCATTTTTTTTTTTGATTGTCATTTTTGTGCGGTAGATATTTCAGAATATCGAAAAAGTGGTGGGGCGGTAGGTCATGGAGTCGGACCTTTTCGGCATAATTATGTACAATCAATGACAAGAGGGTGCCAGGTGCCAGTTCAATAACATACGTAGCTTGTAAGCGTTGAACATTTGAGGTTGCGTTTAAGATATATGCGATTTTGCTGGGGCTAACAGATTGTGTTATTCGTGTTACAGACGCGCGTTGAACGGAAAGGACAGACGGTAAGAACACGTCTATTGAGTAAGCTCGTACTGTGTGATGGAAAAGAAATAGATCTGGCATTCTTCGTGGCTTCATGCAACCGATTTCGCTCCTTTTTCAGTCAGAAAAACAGTTAATCGGGGCTATAGGTTAGCTAAAGCGTTGTCCTAGCAGGCGGCTGAAGTTTCAGGGCTTAAGGTATTTGGTCTATGTCTATTTTTCTGTTTTCTTTAGGCGACTATACTAGGGCGTGGTAAAAAGGCCATATTCTTTCTATTGAATTTTTCTAAAATCTAAATATTCAATGAAGTAATTCAGGCGGTAGCCTTTTTTACGCTCCCAATTTATTTGTCAATATTTTTCTTGTGGTGATTTTTTGTATGTAATGTTATGGTAGGGTTATGGTGGAAAAAATAAGGATAATGTCAACAAAATGACAGTCGCATATCATTACTGGTATGTTGGAATGATATTGGCATAATTTAGCTTTTATATTCTGTAGAAAGATAATCTACACTTATTGCTTTGTGAAAATTTATGAAAAAAAATTTTTTGAAAATGTTAAGGGCGTGGATCGTCGATATTCTCCGATTTTTGGCTTAATTTTTTCGCGATTAAGCGACTAGAACAATAAGAGTAACTAAGATTAAGTAGAACGTATTCCTAGGTCGGGTCGTTAATTCTCAATCATTAGATATCTTGTGACTGATCGCTGGCCAAAACAGCATATAGTTACCGCTTAGGCAAAAACTTCTAATATTATACGTCGTTCATGAATGGAGCGATTAAAAGTGGGCGGTGCCAGGGAATGGCTCAATGTCTAGACGCATCGCATGGGGTCCCAATATTAGTAATTTTACAAGTTTTCTAATTGCTGCGTGCTAATAAAGCTGCAACCACCATCTCAAGTTTGCATACCTTTTAGATTGCAGTATTTAGGGGGGTGGTAAAAATGGAAATTATCGGCACTTTTTTCGATTTTATACGAATTTTGGAATCAACATACGAAAATAATTGGGCGTTGGGTTATTTTGTTCCGATATTCGTATCATGGATTTATCATAGAAAAGATCTGGGAGAAAATGAAGATGTACGGCTGTTAGGAAACGGTACATACCCGCTCTGTCAAAGTTTGCATCGCAAGGGATACCGTCAAAATTTTAGGCTCTGAGTTATCAGGTGTTGAATCAGGACAGACTAGGACGGAGTTCAGGACGGACGACGACGATGGCATGCACAAATCGAATTTTTTTTTTGGCGTGATTACTGGATGATTACTTGATGATATCTTGACAGTTCTACCAAAAACAGCGGGACCTAGATGCTAAAACTATCGATTACCATTTATTGAGGCCATGTACAAAGCACCAAACTGCGTTATCCATCATAGAGTTAAATATAGCTTCTGTGGAGGGCTCATGGCTGCATGACTGAGTTGATATAAAACAAATGTATATGGCCCTTTAAAAATTACAATAAAAAAAAGAAAAAAAAACCTAGAATGAAAAAAAAAAAAAAAGAAAAATTACATTTGGTACACACTAGTTGCATATGGGTCCTGTATATGTTATTGGTAGTTCACGTAACACAAATATACGACTAAAGTAAAATTAATAAGATTTCAAAATGGCGGCGTAGCTCCGGCCGGGGGGGCTTTTTTCAATTTAGATTTGTTTAGGTATAGACTTTTAATATGCCGATAAGTCGATCGAACAAAAATTATGTAGCACCAATCTGTGTCGAGTAGATGGGGGAAGGGGGCTTAGACATTTCTATAAGGCGGATAACTGTTTTGCCCTTCTGGTGAAAAAGAGGCGAAACCGGTTGGAAGCCGATCGCCGCAGGTTTTTATACACGCGTAAGGAGAACCGGCGACGATTCGTGCTGGTCGCTATACGCGCATATGGCGTCGGTTCTATAATCAGAAATACTCACGAATCGAAGCTGCAGCAACTAAACAGTATATCTTAACTTAAACTTAGTTCTTACGTAGCTATCTGAATTTCACTCTTGTATTGGGGTGTACATAAAGATAATGGCGCGAACTCACGTACTATGACCAACCAGCCCACTTGGGGTTTTCTGATTATTCGTAAAGTTTAAGATAAATAAGAACAAATGGCTTATATAAATTCTATTAGCGGCAATTTAAACAACCCATTTTACAAAGATACGAAATGAAAAGTGATGTACACATGGTCATTGAATTGGATTTTTGTTTAGCACAAGTTGACGTAATAAATTATAAACTATTGATGAAAAAAAACATTATGTAAAATGGGACACGTGTAGACATTACTTTTAGCCATATTTGCAGGTATAGGAAAAAAAAAAGAATAAATTGTGTGTGGGCATGGCGTACAACGTAAAAGCCCTTAAATATCTGGGCATGAATATTGTTCGTTAGTATAAATTATAGATTAAGAAACATTAATTTATTTAAATAAAAAAAAAAGATAATATCGTTATGCCGGGGATGGCGACAAATTGATGGTCTGTGGGTGTCACCCCCTGGCCTGCAGCATGTCTGTGTGTCGATATTCTCTGAAAATGAGACCTTGGGCAGCTTATTATACATGGCTACTATCGCAAACCGGACTCCTTTTTTAAAACTTCTTGGCTGATTTATATTACGCCTTTTATAAAATAAGGTTTGAATTACATCCAAATATTGCATACAGAATCTCTTATTTCGTTTATCAGTTTTGCACTGTTTCCGGGTTTCCACCTTTTTTATATGGGTAGTATTAATTCTTGATTCCCCATATACAGGCTTTTTGCGGTCACCTGACTCACAAATCATTAAAGGAGCAGCCCGCGGACGGCCCTAGATTCAAACCAGCATGCATTAAAAACTTTTCGATATTGATCACAAATTTAACGCCAACATGATTTAAGTAAGTCGTAGGCAAACCAATTCTACAATAGAAAACCTGTCAATCAAGTCAAAGATGAAAGACACGTTTCACGTAGACTGATACAGTCTCGGGGGTGCGCATGCGTTCTTTTGGTGGCTGCATATCTCGACTGAGAAAAAGGGCGGTACGCGTGCCCCATAGTAGAACGTACACACGGGCTCCAAAGAAACCTACGCTCCTTAATTAAAAAATAGCTTTCATAATACATGCATGGCGTTTCAGACTAAACCATTTTTAACAAACCGATTATGATACTGCCCACATAAACTGAATTTAACAGATGAAGTGTTCGTACCTACTATAATACAATTCTAGAGGTAGTCAAGGCGTCGGCTGGATCCACCGGAGCTTTATACAAAGCGGGGGGAAAAAAATCCACAAAAAACTACAAAAAAAAATCGAAAAGAGCGGCCTGGCTTAGCTCATATAGACTAAGTGCCCTTCCTCCCTTGTTAAAAATAAAAAAACAAAAAAAAACTCAAACTACCATTAACAACGCTTTCGATTTGTGATTGACCTTCTATGGTATTCCCGTAGCAAACAAATTCTATATTCGAATATGCAGTCGAAATTTCAACCAACGCCCCTTTGGTCCGCGAGTCTCACCACTTCCTCGGAACAAACAACCTCAATATATCGCCCTGTACATCAACAAAAAAAAAAAAAAATAAAGGGCGATATCTCGAAAGGACTTCCAACCATAATAGTAACTTCAAGGGGGCATCATCCTCACTATAGTCCCTTTGATACAATAGCTAACTATTCAACAACATGCCACCTTTAAAAACCGTTTGATAACCCGGCTACTTTTTAATATTGTGAAGCGATACAGTCATTTCTAAGAGGTCACCCCGCGCCAAGCCCTGATGGTCCACCTTTGATTTTCCAAGGGCCGATCACTACTCTCAGAGAAAATGGCGACTCCAGGGCTACAATCTCTATAGAAACTAAAAAGGCCCACTGCCGTTCTTACAAAAAAGTACTCCATATACGCCTTTCATTTTAATATTCCATTCACATCCGCCTTTGCTTACCCAACTAAATTTCTTAATTAGCCATCTGTTAAAGGTTACTCTTGTGTCAATCTCAAACTTCATTGTGTTTCTTACCTTTATGTTGCGATTTTTCATTTCAATTCATTCAGATCTCGCGAAAAAGTGCCGTAACGCTCTACTCCATCCACAAAACAAAAACAATCACTTTTACTAGTAAATTTAAAGCATCACAGACCGAGTCCATTTTGTCAATTCAAACACACAAATTCATCAAATCAATCAAATGTCATCGATTTTCACATCAGTCCGAATTTTTCAAACAACCAAAATCAAATCAATCCGTTTCGATAACATACACAACAAAATTTTCATCACATTTATGAAAATCATACATTTCATTCCCAGAATCCACTTTTTTTTTTAAATAATTCTGGTATGGAATTATGCAACAATTTTTATTCCTTTTTTTTTTTTTTTCGTTTTTCTATTATTGTTTCCTTTTTTTTTGTTTTTTTTTTTATTTTTTTTTTTTTTTTTTTTTTTTTGTTTTAATTTTTCCAAAAAAATTTTATTTTTTATTTTTTTTAATTTTTTTTTTTTTTTTTTTTTTTTTTTTTTTTTTTTTATTATATTTTTTTTTATTATTTTTTTTATTTTTTTATTTTTTTTTTTTTTTTTTTTTTTTTTATTTTTTTTTTTTTGATATTTTTTTTTTTTTTTTTTTATTTTTTTTTTTTGGATTTTTTTTTTTTTTTTTTTTTTATTTTTTTCTTTTTTTTTTTTTTTTTTTTTTTTTTTTTTTTTTTCCGCTTCTTTTTCGTAATTTTTTTCCATTTTTTCTTTTCGAAAAAAAAAGTGGCGGCGGGTTATAGTCCGATTTCGTGAGTTCAGATAAGTACGCGAACAGAGTTTAGTAAAGATATATCGTTTATTTTTGCTCAAGTTATCGTGTTAACGGCCGAGCGGAAGGACATACGGTCGACTGTGTATAAAAAACTGGGCGTGGCTTCAAACCAATTTCGCCCATTTTCCCAGAAAACAGTTACCGTCATAGAGTCTATGCCTCT
Source organism: Eurosta solidaginis (assembly GCA_029619165.1). Lineage (NCBI taxonomy): Eukaryota > Metazoa > Arthropoda > Insecta > Diptera > Tephritidae > Eurosta > Eurosta solidaginis. The sequence goes on along the minus strand of JARSSU010032002.1, from coordinate 35,109 downwards.
ACCAAATTTCAGAAGGATTGGTAAATTTTTGTTCGACTTATGGCATTAAAAGTATTCTAGACAAACTAAATGAAAAAGGGCGGAACCACCCATTTTGAAATTGTCTTTTATTTTTGTATTTTGTTGCACCATATCATTGCTGGAGTTGAATGTGACATAATTTACTTATATACAGTAAAGATATTCCATTTTTTGTCAAAATTTGACTTTTAAAAAAATCTTCTTTAAAAGTGGGCGGTGCCACGCCCATTGTCCAAAATTTTACTAATTTTCTATTCTGCGTCATAAGGTCAACCCGTCTACCAACTTTCATCGCTTTATCCGTCTTTGGCAATGAATTATCGCATTTTTTTCGATTTTTCGAAATTTTCGATATCGAAAAAGTGGGCGTGGTTATAGTCCGATATCGTTCATTTTAAATAGCGATCTGAGATGAGTGCCCAGGAACCTACATACCAAATTTCATCAATATACCTCAAAATTTACTCAAGTTATCGTGTTAACGGACAGACGGACGGACGGACGGACATGGCTCAATCAAGTTTTTTTCGATACTGATGATTTTGATATATTGAAGTCTATATCTATCTCGATTTCTTTATACCTGTGCAACCAACCGTTATCCAATCAAAGTTCATATACTTTGTGAGCTCTGCTCAACTGAGTATAAAACAGCGGTCCCATCGATATTCGGATTGAGCTAAAATTTCATAAGGCCGTATCTGCCAACACCGCTGCTTATTGTATACTCATCCATGATAAAATGTATGAATATATTCCATTTACAAATGTTGTCAAAAAGATTATTTAGAAAAATAGTAGTAATTTTATGAAACTACACACACACACACACACATACAAGTATATTACGCATTGCTAACAACGCCAAAGGATGGAGAAAAATGTAAATAAAAAATTTTAAAATTTTAAATAAAAATTGTTTTTATTTATTTGAGAAAGGTTTATTTGACAAAAAAGTAAGTATTTACATTGAGCCAAGTAGCCCTTATCTTTATGAATGTATGTATATGGATGGATGTGACTGTGTCGGTACGTATTTTGTAGTTTGTTGATATTCCCATGTACAAACATATGTGATGCCATGTACACAAAATGTTTAATATTCATATTTAAAAAAAATATAATTTATGTATATGCTCTCATTTTTAAGGAGCCCGGGTGGGGAGCAGTCGCTCGATTAGAAATCTATGGGACTCTTTAAAACGGCTCGGGTGAAGCCTAGGACTCATTAGAAATATGAGGGGACATTTAAAAATTTGCGGCCCTTTAAAAATGTAGGGCCCCCATTTAACGATCCTCATTTTTTTTACTCAAAAGATGTCCAACATATATACATTGAGACAAGTAGCCCTTATCTAAATGTATGTATATGGATGGGTATGTCTGTGTCGGTATGTATTTTGCGGTTTGTTGATATATATATATATATATATATATATAATTCATATGCTGTCATGTTTACGGCAAAGCTCTGCTAAAGGTAAAAAGCTCTAAGCTTTTTCTTATGCACCACTAAGCTTTTTCTTATGCGCAACCTAGCGGAAGTTAGCCAGAACACAAACCGGAAGATCAGCCAGAACTCAAACCGGAAGAATGGATGCGACACCTAGCGGTGTATAGATCGGCCAGAGGTGAGATCAGCCAGAACACAAACCGGAAGAACGGATGCGACACCTAGCATATATGTGTGTGTGTGTGTATTAGAGATATACGTCGCCGATAAACGCCGCCGCCGCTGATTAGGGTCGTTTTTCGCACGCCGCCGCGAATGTTAAAAATATCGGCGCGGCGGCGGCGGCGTCCGGCGCGTTACTATATTTTCTACTCGTTAAATACTGTGTAGGCCGTTTATTTTACATGTGGAAAATTGTCGGATATGGTCGAAAGTGGTATCAACGGATGCGCATCACTGCCAGTTATAAGAAACTAATTTAAATTTTTTTCTTTTTAACTGTTCAAAAGTTATTTAAAAAAACAGGCGTTTCGATGTCACGGACTAGGCATCACCCAATTCAACAAGTTATTAAAATAAAGCACTAAAAGAAAAGCTATACAATAAATTTATATGCTCACTTTGCATATTTTTTCCAAAAAATAATGAACAATGAATTCAAATAAAATTCTTCAAGGCGTTTCAAATTGTCCTCAAGTTGTTAAAAAAAGCAAAAAAGGTGCCGATTTTTTAAAAAAATTTATATTGCGATTGGCTGAAAGAATAAGCCAAATCAGTGATGCAAAATCCTTTAGTAGGTTCTAGGTGTATAAACACTCCTTTGAAATTATTCTTACCTCATACTTAAGATGAGGATATATGTACGTGTGAGAAGGGTGTGAAAAATCATTTGGGCATACATTCAAAAATCTCTTGTTTATTTGCGAAACTATACAACAGCGTCTGAAATGTTAATCTTAATTTCCACACTTCATCCTTCAACACCCTAGTCTCCAGGTTTGACATAAGGTTTGCGGCCCTATACAAAACTAGTCCCTTGGAGTGAATCACGTTGATTATAGCCTATCAACCAAGTTTAAATATCACCTTCACGTTACGGCACCTTTTACAAATGTGAATACGTAGGCACATATATGTATTCACCAGGTGAGGCTTTGTCCTTCGCAAGAACACTCAACGTGGTGAAGCAAAGGCTTTCCCGAGACAGTCGAAATAATGACCGTGTGTGCTACTACCCTAACGTAGTGGACACTCGAACTAATCTGAAAACTGAAGCTACGCGGTCATCCATAATGAGCTTTTATATCATAAGGCCGGAAAAAAGCAGTAAACATCTTTCAACTTAAATCGTTCGACTTTCATTCTAAAATATCGTTTTGATTTAACGAAGACTATTGAAATCAATGATGTGAACACAAACGTTTGCAAACTTTGGTCTACATTTTAAAAATTTTATCCAGGGTCCTTGTAAAATTTTAATTATGTAGATGCGCCAAGGATTACACGATTTTCACCCATTACGCAATGGCAGCATCCTTGGCCGAATAGTCACTCCCTAACGTTTCAAGGTGTTTCTCTGGTGTAGCTCGGCAGCATAGCGCGACAAAAGCATCCGTTGGAAAGTCTTCGGAGCTACACCTAGAGCTTCTAGGAAAATGACGTCGACGAAGGTATGAGTTGGAAGTCGCAGTCCTATAGCTTCTGCGCTGGCATATGGTGTGAGGGTCAGGAGGCGTGGTAGCGACGGGTGGTCGCAATTGCTGCTGTTCGCACACCGGGAATTGTAGCTCTTAAAAACAGCCGAAAAACCTGCAGGCGCCCTGTGCCACGAGAGTCATGAGTATTAATAGACCATTAATAGCAGCCGTAAGTAGCCTTTGTGCGTGACCGCCAAGAAGCCACAAATGATTTAAAGAAATTGTGTTCGCGACGATTATTAGGAGTTGACCCTTTTATGTATCTCTATTTCTTTTCAGCAGACGCAGCAGTACCAATCCCAAAGACCGGGGTTAGGTTCGAAGCCTCTCTGGAGTAAGTGAACGAGGGACAATCCCTCCGCAAGGAGCTACTCCTGACAATTTTTGAACGGTCTGCGAGATCTTGAGGCAAAAACCCCATATCTTTCCGAAATGACCAACATGTTGATTTCCTTAAATACATACAAACAAAACCTTTCCTAAATACTATTTTTTTAAATAAAAAAAAATCTAGCTTTTTAAAGTAAGAACACCGGCGTACGCCGGCGCGCCGCCCACGCCGCCGCCGATAAAGTTATCGGCGTAAACCTCTAGTGTGTATATACTTTTCCTTGCACCATTTGGGCTAGAACCCGCATTTACATACTACTTATACCGAATTAAAAATGAAAAATTTACGCAAATAAAAAGTGAATTATTTGCAGAAAAAATATTTAAGCTTTCGCGTAGGGATTAGGAAAATTGGTTACCGGAGTCGACATTAGGGTCGCGTGAATCCCAAAAATGGCGCAAAAAAAATTTTAAAGAAAAATCCCGACCACAAAAAAAATTTTTAATTCTGGCACTTACCAATGAAAAATATTCCACATCCATATGCAACGTGTTTATTTAGAAGCCGAAACCGAATTGCATTTTGAAGGCCAAAGCCTTAATTAATTTTGTTCCAAAATTTTAACTTAAAAAAAATCGGTTCTATCTCTCCGCGCACAGGGAAAACTGTCTTTTTTTATCAAACTAAACTCTATATTTTTTTTTCCACAACGAACAGCACAGCACAAACGAATAGGTACGATTTATTTCATGACTAATCTCTTTTTCATCCGTTACCCATCTTTGTATAAGGAGCAACCAATGACAGACACCGTTTACTGTGACGTTTTACATTGTCATCTCCAGTACTCAACCGACACCATTTCCACCATATTCATCTATTTCCACTCTAAATGGCCATCTGGCAACCCTTGGAAAAGAGCTTTTGCAATTGCTCTATTGTGAACCTACGTTTCTCATTTGTTTATATTTTTATACGTGCGTGATAAATATAGATGATTTACCTTTATTTTTTTTGTTTAATTATTTCTATTTACAGCCAGTGGTGAAGTGAATTTTGTTGAAAAAACCCCATGTTCTGTGCCGCCCCTTCGTACCAGATAATATGCGTCTGCACTGCCCGTGGGACCAGCCACGGTGGTTTTTAACATTAGCTCACCGCTGCTATGACTCGTCCAAGAAATATCATGACAGGTGTCCAAATACGCGCTTTGGACCCAGCATCACGGATCCGAACGCGGAAGCCAAAAATTTTATATCTGCCAAGAGATATTTGCAAAGAAATTAAAAAAACTTGATATAGTTGTTGTAATTTTGAGGGTTTTGTTCCCCAACACAAAAAAATTGCGCACTTAAAAGTGTTTTGCTCAGATTTACGTTTTTATGCCCAATATAATTTTTTTTTCTTTTTCAGTTTGGACTTTAGGAAGGTACGGCTGCCACAATCGAGCGGGACAAGGTGCGCTCAAAACCCAACGCGGGGAACACTCACACCCTGACAAAATGTATAAAAAGTTTTCTCAAACAAACACTAAGCTTACAAAACGGTTATTTTTATACCCAGCTGTACTTCTATACAGGGTATTATAACTTTGATTGGATAACGATTGGTTGTACAGTAGGCCGGGTCGATTTGTGGGGAGGCAAAAAAATCGTCCTTTGCTCTGTGAAAATCATATTCTAGGGATCAAAATAAGAAACTTTGCCGAACCATACCTCTAAAACGAATTCTGATGTCCCCCCTTTGGGTCGTAGGGGCAAATTTTGAAAAATTCCACTTGGAAATGCCTATGTTTTTTTCTTTTTGGAGTTTATTTTTCTCTTTAGAAATTTATTTAGTCAGAACATATGTAAATGAAAAATGAATTTAACTTAGTAACAGAAAAGAAATTAAACAAAATTATTAGAAATTAGCGTTTTTACAACCCCCTTTTAAAACCAAGGCATCACTGTGATGCATTTGCATGTCGTAAACATAGTTGTGTGGGTTTTTTATTCAACCGTTTTCAAAAATGAAGGTATCACTGTGACACAATTGCAGATCGTTAAATTCCTTGTGTGTTTTTTAAGCCACCACAAGACACAGCAGGTAGAATTGAAATTGCCCCTACCCAAAAGTTCGTTTTAGAGGTATGGTTCCTTCGGCAAAGTTTCTTATTTTGATCCCTAGAATACGATTTTCATAGAGCAATGAGCGATTTTTAAATCGACCCGCCCTAATGTACAGGTATAAAGGAATCGAGATAAATATAGACTTCCATATATCAAATTCATCAGTATGGAAAAAAAATCTGTCCGTTAACACGATAACTTGAGAAATATTGAGATATTTCCACCAAATTTGGTACACAAGCTTATCTGGACCCAGAATAGATTGGTATTGAAAATGAGCGAAATTGGATGATACCCACGCCCACTTTTTATATATATACCATTTAGGAAAACACAAAAAACATGATTTGATTGATTTGGTAAATAATACACCTAGAATGTTGAAATTTGACGTGTGGACTGATATTGAGACTCTTGATAAATATTTGAAACAAATTTTTAAAATGGGAGCGGCACCGCCGACTTGTGACAAAGTCAATTTTACAAATATTATTAATCATAAATCAAAAATCGTTGAACCTATCTTACCAAAATTCGGCAGAGAGGTTGCCTTTACTATAAGGAATGCTCTGAAGAAAAATTAACGATATCGGTTAAGGACCACACCCACTTTTACATAAAAGATTTTTAAAAGGGTCGTGGACGAATAAAATAAGCTATATCTTTGCAAAAAAGAGCTTAATATCAATGGTATTTCATTTCCCAAGGGGATTTATAACAATAAATAGAAAAAAATTCAAATTTAAAAAAATTGGCGCGGCACCGCCCCTCTTATGACTTAGCAATTTTCTATGTTTCGGAAGCCATAACTCGAAGTAAAATTAGTTCAGAATAGAACCATATGTATCTATATATTAATACGCTTACAAAATTTCCATACAATCAATTGACAGGCTGTTTCGCATACTTAGCATACGTAAAATCATATAAAAGTTATATGAATCGATTCGTATGGATCAGCCGCAGTGCATATGCCTATTTTTGTTAACAAATATTACTCTATTTGTTATAATTAATAGAAAAAGTTGTTTGTAAATTCGAACAATTCATACAAATATCGAAATTCATTTTCGTGCACAAGCGCGCCATCTTTGGGAACAATTATCTAAGTGTTCTAATGCGAATTTCCAAGACCTAAACCTTTATGTATCCCCGCTAAATTCGAAAGCACAAATGTTTCACCTACATACAAATATGGTTTCCCATTGTTGCCACTTACATATAATAGCCTCTACCAAAGAGAGTAGATTAATAAGAGGGAGCATTGTAGAGTCGTTCATTCTCCACAACGACGGCTGCACCAGGAATACACCATACGTTTTGCTCCTGCTTCGTTTTCACCATCTGTATTAAAAAAGTCATGAGCCTGGGCATTCGCGCAATTTTAGTGATGTAAATTGCATGGCGCCAGCGCCAATGCGGTGCCAGCTCAATGGTAAGCCATTGACGCAATGACTCCAAGCGAATTTTTGACGCTACTTAGTAGTGAGTGCGTAGTACATTTCACTTGCGCTATCGAATGAAACGACTTTTGTGTATCAGGCACGAGTTTGGTGTTATTGGCGCTACTGGCAATGATGACACTGAGCTGATGACGGTAGCGCTTTTAGTTCAGCTTTTGAATCAGAGAAAGAATTGATGGCCCGTGTAAATTATTACGGCTTTGGCTATTATTGGCTGTGACTTTGAACCAAATAAATGCTGCGGAGTCATTTTTGAGTTTTACATTTTAGATTTAATGCACAATTAATATGGGTGTGTTTGAGCAGCCAAATAATAACAGTAGTATTGCTAAAGTGATGCTTAGTTGATGGAATGTCGCTAATTTCCTAGAGATGATCAATAGATTGTCAACATTTCGTTCAACGAACGCGCGAAATTGCCACATCTGCTCAAATTTTCCTAGATTTTCCATTGTTGATCTAACTTAAGGTGTTATGCCAATATTTTTCAGCCATCTTATATCAAATAGGTCATTTTTCCAAAAGCAAAATAAATTACAGCAAAGATTACGGAGTTAAACAGCCTTATAAAATCAGCTATGTTGAGGCGGACAGCATAGCAAAAAGTATGGTGAATTCCTGGTGCAGCCGTTCCACAATTTCCACAAAGCTTTAGAACTCTACAATGTACCATCTTATATTTAGCAAAGAGAGTAGATTAATAAGAGGGAGCATTGTAGAGTCGTTCATTCTCCACAAAGTGGGACGGCTGCACCAGGACTACACCATACGTTTTGCTCCTGCTTCGTTTTCCACCATCTGTATTAAAAAAGTCATGAGCCTGGGCATTCGCGCAATTTTAGTGATGTAAATTGCATGGCGCCAGCGCCAATGCGGTGCCAGCTCAATGGTAAGTCATTGACGCAATGACTCCAAGCGAATTTTTGACGCTACTTAGTAGTGAGTGCGTAGTACATTTCACTTGCGCTATCGAATGAAACGACTTTTGTGTATCAGGCACGAGTTTGGTGTTATTGGCGCTACTGGCAATGATGACACTGAGCTGATGACGGTAGCGCTGGTAGTTCAGCTTTTGAATCAGAGAAAGAATTGATGACCCGTGTAAATTATTACGGCTTTGGCTATTATTGGCTGTGACTTTGAACCAAATAACTGCTGCGGAGTCATTTTTGAGTTTTACATTTTAGATTTAATGCACAATTAATATGGGTGCGTTTGAGCAGCCAAATAATAACAGTAGTATTGCTAAAGTGCTGCTTAGTTGATGGAATGTCGCTAATTTCCTAGAGATGATCAATAGATTGTCAACATTTCGTTCAACAACGCGCGAAATTGCCACATCTGCTCAAATTTTCCAAGATTTTCCATTGTTGATCTAACTTAAGGTGTTATGCCAATATTTTTCAGCCATCTTATATCAAATAGGTAATTTTCCAAAAGCAAAATATATTACAGCAAAGATTACGGAGTTAAACAGCCTTATAAAATCAGCTATGTTGAGGCGGACAGCATAGCAAAAAGTATGGTGAATTCCTGGTGCAGCCGTTCCACAATTTCCACAAAGCTTTAGAACTCTACAATGTACCATCTTATATTTAGAGAGTCTTTGTCCTAAATAATTTGTAGCGTACCAAAAATCTTAAATAGAATTAATTTTTGACCGGCCCATTTTTGTGGCAAATTTCACTTACGCGTAAATACATAAGCCTTTATTTAACAGATTCTTTGTATTTTATTTTAGTTGTTTTCAAAAAAGCACGAAATCACAAATAATGAGTTAACTTTTGTTGAAACTAACTAATTTATTTATAACAATTAATGGCAAATTTGCCCGAAAATGTTTTTGCATTTGCAGATTTAATCCCCATTTTAGATAAAGTACGTCTTATACTGAACAAAAAAAAAGTTACAAAAATATAACATTAAATTTTTTATATTGCCTCTTATGCTAATTTATTTTATTTCATTTTATTATATATTCTCTTATTTCAAATTGGTTTATTATTATTTAAATGCAACTTGACTGAATCGGAAAGTTTCACGTTGTATATTAAACGATAAAAAAAAAGGTTCCAAAAACGTTTTTGATTTTTGGTCAAAGCGGCAACCGGCATAATAGCGGCCGTATGCCTAGGCAGTATATTACCCACTATCTATATATTAATACGCTAACAAAATTTCCATACAAACTATTGACAGTCGGCTTCGCATAGTTAGCTTACGTAAAATCATATAAAAGTGATGTGAATCGATTCGTATGGATCAGCTTCAGTGCATATGCCTATTTTTGTTAACAAATATTACTATATTTGTTTATAATTAATAGAAAAAGTTTTTTGTAAATCCAACAATCTCCCCCAATATCGATATATACTTTCTTGCACAAAGCGCGCCATCTTTGGACCAATTATTTAAGTGCTCTAAGACACAAACCTACATAAGCTACGCGCTACACGGTGAAGGATTAAAACATGGTTTCCCATTGTTGCCGCTTACCTATAATAGCCTCTACCAAAATCCTAAAATATTGTTCCAAAATAATTTGTAGCGTACCAAAAAATCTTAAATAGAATTAATTATTGACCGGCCCATTTTATTGGCAAATTTCCCTTTACACGTATATACATAAGTCTTTATTTAACAGATTCTTTGCTTTTTTATTTTAGTTGTTTTCAAAAAAAAACATGAAATCACAAATAATGAGTTAACTTTTGTTGAAACTAACTAATTTATTTATAACAATTAATGGCAAATTTTCCCGAAAATATTTTTGCATTTGCAGATTTAATCCTTGTTTTAGATAAAGTACGTCTTATACTAAACAAAAAAAAAGGTACAAAAATATAATATTAAATTTTTTATATTGCCTTTTATGCTAATTTATTTTATTTCTTATTTTATTTTATTATATATTCTCTTATTTCAAATTGGTTTATTATTATTTAAATGCAACTTGACTGAATCGGAAAGTTTCATGTTGTATATTAAGCGAAACAAAAAAACGTCCCAAAAACGTTTTTGATTTTCGGTCAAAGCGACAACCGGCATCATAGCGGCCGTATTGCATAGGCAGTATATTACCCACTATCTATATATTAATACGCTAACAAAATTTCCATACAATCAATTGACAAGTGGTTTCGCATAGTTAGCATACGTAAAATCATATAAAAGTGATATGAATCGATTCGTATGGATCAACCGCAATTCATAGGAATATTTTTGTTAACAAATATTACTGTTTGTTTATAATTAATAAAAAAAGTTTTTTGTAAATCAAAAAATTTCTCGAAATATCGATACTTACTTTCTTGCATAAAAGCGCGCCATCTTTTGACCAATTATGTAAGTGCTCTAAGACACAAACCTACATAAGCGTACGCGCTACACGATGAAAGATTAAAACATGGATTCCCATTGTTGCCACTTACCTATAATAGCCTCTACCAAAATCCTAAAAATTGTTCCAAAAAATCTTAAATAGAATTAATTTTTGACCGGCCCATTTTTTGTGGCAAATTTCACTTACACGTAAATACAAAGTCTTTATTTAGCAGATTCTTTGTTTCTTATTTTAGTTGTTTTTAAAAAAAACATGAAATCACAAATAATGAGTTAACTTTTGTTGAAACTAATTTATTTATAAAAATTAATGGCAAATTTGTTCGAAAATGTTTTTGCATTTGCAGATTTAATCCTCATTTTAGATAAAGTACGTCTTATACTGAAAAAAAAAGTTAAAAAATATTACACTAAATTTTTTTATTGCCTTTTATGCTAATTTATTTTATTTCCTATTTCATTTTATTATATATTCTCTTATTTCAAATTGGTTTATTATTATTTAAATGCAACTTGACTGAATCGGAAAGTTTGACGTTGTTTATTAAACGAACCAAAAAAAATCCCAAAAACGTTTTTGATTTTAGGTCAAAGCGGCAACCGGCATAATAGCGGCCGTATTGCATAGGCAGTATATTACCCGCTATATTTATTATTAGCCTAACTTGTTGGATTATATATCCATTAATCGGATGCTTAGATCCCATAACCCTAATTTGTTTATGTCGCTTAAAATTATGAAATCAATTTTATTTTAGTAAATATGTTTGCGTGGATAATTTCAATGTTTTTGTTTGTTTTTCTTTTCTTTCTTATTTATTCTGCTTTGTTATAATTTGTATTATATTGTTCACAGACGATATTTTATGATAGATATTGTCATATATATTCATGAAATGGAGTGTTTACAAATTTAATACATATTAATTACGTACTTAGATTTCAATGGGAATCCCAACATTAAATATCCGAACATTAGAATCTTCATATTTCCACAATGATCACATTAAAACCCGGAAAAAAGTCTAAGTGCACTTATTGCGTTTTTATATGGAACTGTTTGTTCACTTCACTTAATTTTTTCGCAATTTAATTTTTTTTTCTTTAATTAAAAATTTTTTTTGTAAGCTCTGCCTTCTTTTTCATTACATAATTTTTTTATATTTTTATTTTATTTTTTATGAAGCTATCCTATATTCTACTCGAAATTTTTGTTTTGTGTCACAATTACATATTAGATATGTATTTGGTGGCGTGAAGGAGGTTAAATTCCTTTAGCAAATTTCTTCGTTTTTAACTAAAAGTTCATGTTTTTTGAATTATGACATTATTGAAGTAAATGGGCGATATATGTATATTAGGCCGGGTCGATTTGTATTTATACAAAATTAAACGGGTCGATTTGTGGGGAGGCAAAAATATCGCCCATTGCTCTTTGAAAGCATATTCTAGGGATCAAAATAAGAAACTTTGCCGAAGGAACCATACCTCTAAAACGAATTCTGATGTCCCCCCCCTTTGGGTCGTAGGGGCAAATTTTGAAAAATCCCACTTTGAAATGCCTATGTTTTTTCTTTTTGGAGTTTATTTTTCTCTTTAGAAATTTATTTAGTCAGAACATATGTAAATGAAAAAATGAATTTAACTTAGTAATAGAAAAGAAATTAAAAAAAATTATTAGAAATTAGCGTTTTTACAACCCCCTTTTAAAACCAAGGCATCACTTTGATGCAATTGCATGTCGTAAACATAGTTGTGTGGGTTTTTTATTAAACCGTTTTAAAAAATGAAGGTATCACTGTGACACAATTGCAGATCGTAAAATTGCTTGTGTTGTTTTTTTAAGCCACCACAAGACACAGCAGGTAGAATTGAAATTGCCCCTACCCAAAAGCTCGACCCAAAGGGGGGGACATCAGAATTCATTTTAGAGGTATGGTTCCTTCGGCAAAGTTTCTTATTTTGATCCCTAGAATACGATTTTCATAGAGCAATGAGCGAGTTTTAAATCGACCCGCCTTAATGTATATGGGTGATATAGGCCTACTGGGGAACCGAGCTCCCAAAACTAATTTCGGTAGCGCGCCAACGGGGACCTTCCGGGTGGTGTGGAAAAACCTATTTTTCAATTCAATTTCAAGTAATTTCACCATAATTCTATGTCAATTTCATTTGATTTTTCATAATTTTTATATTTTTGTTTAAGGAGCTCCATACCAAAAAAATTTAAGAAAATACAATCAAAAAGTACAAAGTCTTAGATCAAATTCAAAATTTTAAAGAGAAAGTTAAGTTAGACCAGTTTGCTATATTTCCAACACTTGATGCATAGACTGAGTTGAAAAAAATACACGTTGGTCGAATTTCGACCACAGGCGATACTAGTATGTATTATTGCGCAGCCTTGTAACACTATAAAGCACACAAAACAAACAACAACAACATTTCAAGTGTACAGCTGGGTATGTAATGTTCGGTTTCATCCGCACCTAGACTTCCTTTCTTGTTTGTTTACAAATGGTTTAGAAATAAGCGTAAAATAATCGAAACGCCTCGTTGCTTTGAAGATTATAAATGTAAGCTTACAAAAAATTTCTAAAATAAAGCTTGTTATAAATGTTTCCCAAATCTTATATAAATGATAATTTTTATTTCAATAATTTCAATAATATTAACAAATGCATATGTGTGTGTACATAAATATACATATGTATTAATTCTGAATTTCATGCATACATTAAGTGAAAAATGGCTGCAATTCTAATGGGTTGAAAGAGAATCCAGGAAACGGTTTTAAATTCAGGCATCCCCTTTCATGAATAAACGTTTGTGAAAATAATTTGAAATTTTCCAAGTTGAAAAATATTGACAAATAGTTTTCTCGTCTTTTTTTGTAAAAATTTACAATTTACTTGCACAGCTAAATTATTTATTAACATTTGCCCTAAAAGCTTTTAAAATATTTTCTGAAAAAAATTTAAATATTGTAAAATGACGGATGGCTTTAATATACGCCGATAAATAAAAGAGCTGGTTCAAGCCGACCGTTTCACAATTTATTTCCACAGGAAGTGGCCATGTTTCTTTTTCTTTTACATTTTATGATACAAAATGTTGCCATACAAAAAGGGGCCATGCAAAGAGTTGCCATTCTGGGCGTTTCCTTACAGCCAGTTTACACATCTTACAATATACTGAAAACGTTTATATAACGTTTAACACAGCAAGTTTACTTTAAGTTACTTTTCAATAAATTTACAGAAATGCCTGTTGAGTAATGATTCATGAATGAGACGTCATTAATTCAAATGTATTAGTGGATTTTTTATAGGGGTCCGGCCCGTAAATTGTTTAGTCCCGGGCCCGGATTTTCATTCTACGGCCATGCGTAGGCACACATATTTACCAGGTGAGGCTTTCTCTTTCGCAAAACACTCAAAGTAGTGAAGCAAAAGCCTTCCCAAGACAGTCGAACTATTGACCGTGTGTGCTACTACCTTAACGTAGTGGACAGTCTGAAAACAGAAGTTACGCCGTCATCCATAATGACTCTAATATCATAAGGCCGGAAAACGGCAGCTAACGTCTTTCAACTTAAAATCGGTCGACTTTCATTCTAAAATATCGTTTTGATTTACCGAAGATTATTGAAAGCAATGTTGTAAACACAAGCGTCTGCAACTTTGGTCTACATTTTAAAAAATTTATCCAGGGTCCCTGTAAAATTTTAATTATTTAGATGCGCCGAGGATTATTCGATTTTCACCAAGAGTTACGCAATGGCATCCACTTAGGCTACTTATGATTTCGAGAGCGGCAGCCTTGGCCAAATAGTCAACCCCTAACATTTCAAGGTGTTTCTCTGGTGTAGCTCGGTTGCATAGCGCGACAAAATCATTCGTTAGAAAGTCTTCGAAGCTAAACCCAGAGCTTCTAAGAAAGTCACGTCGACGAAGGTAGTTCGAAGTTGCAGTCTTAGAGCTTCTGTACTGGCATATGGTGTGAAGGTCAGGAGGTGTGATAGCGACTGGTGGTCGGGATTGCTACTGTTCGCACATCGGGAATTGTAGCTCTTAAAAACAGCCAAAAAAACTAGAGGCGCCCTGTGCCACGGGAGGCATGAGTATTAATAGACCATAAATAGCAACCGTAAGTCGCCTTTGTGCGTGACCGCCAAGGAGCCACAAATGATTTAGAGAAATTGTGTTCGCGACGATTATTAGGAGTTAACCCCAGGTGAAACTACGCTTTGCACGAGATATACAGACAAAAGTGAGACCATTTTATGTATCTCTATTTCTTTTTAGCAAACGCAGCAGTACCAATTCCAAAGACCGGGATTAGATTCGAATCCTCTCTGGAGTAAGTGAACGAGGACAATCCCTCCGCAAGCAGCTACTCCGGGATCTTTCCGAAATGGCCAAAACGTTGATTTCCTTAAATACATACAAACAAAACCTTTCCTAAATACTATTTTTTTAAATAGAAAAATCAAGCTTTTTATGCTCGGGTTTTCAGTGCGAGTTTAAACTACAGTTAAAATTGATAAGAGTTTAACCTTGCCACTTTGTTCGATAGCATAAAATATTTGCTGCTCATCTCAGTTTAAGCGGCCGAAGTGGCAGGGTTAAACTCTAGTCAACTTTATCGGTAGTTTAAACTCGCACTGAAAAACCGGACATAAAAGTAAGAACACCGGCGTACGCCGGCGCGCCGCCAACGCCGCCGCCGATAAAGTGATCGGCGTAAACCTCTACTAAATAGAAGGAGTGATCAACTCCTAGTCCACCACACCGTGTGTTCCTTATGCCAGCTAAGAATATTTCCTATCGCGACTTTGGTCCAATGCAGTTCATGCCTTGGCCGATGCCACCTTCATAGATGTTCTGGTCTTAGAAACGGCAACCGTCTGGCCGGTACATTCGTTGCACCGTGCTGCCAAAACACAAGTACCAACTCATCGACACCAGGTATTCCAGCAGCAATCAGACACTGGACAAAGCCTATATACTTCAAGCGCCTTCACCCATCTCTGACTCCCATAGTGACCACTCCCTTCAATCAGCGACAATCACAGCGACCTGCCAATTTCATTACATCTAAAAAGCGGACTTCTATTAATTTTAAAAAATTACACACAACCTTCAAAAATCAATATTTTGCCGCTGTTCTATCCCGAATGATATCGGGCAAGGCGAGCATACGTTCCGCAAGTTCATCGCTTCTGCTTCTGCAAGCTTTATTCCGACGGGTAGAATACCAGAATACCATCTAAAGAACTGCAACCTCTCTGCGGGTGTTGGTAAATTGTGGTTAACCGTCAAATCCCTATACAATCCAACTAAACACAAGGATAAAGTATACATAGTCTTCGGCGATAAAACTTTATCTGATTCGAAGAAATGCTGGAGCTCTTTTTGCTGACAATTTATAACGCATTCTTCTGTACACAACGGCAGACGTCGTGCAAACAGACAGGCACATAAACACAAACGCGACGTGCCACTCATTACCATCTCCCCCACAGAGGTTGAAGCAGCCATCCACAAGGCCAAGCCCTCCAAATCAATAGACCCAGACAGAGTAGCCATGGTAATGCTAAAACACCTTGACGCTGGGGAATAAACTACTTAACGCACGTTTTCAACCTCTCGCTGAAATCCTTTGTCATTCCTGAACAATGAAAAATGGCAAGGATAATTCCAGTACTAAAGCCTGGAAAACCAGCTAACGAACGCGAGTCATATCGACCGATATCATGTTCGGCAAGCGTTGGATAAATTTAGGAACGAAATCTCAAAACCTAGAAAAATCAAACAAGGGGTACCACAGGGTGGTGTCCTATCACCGCTTGTTTAATTTCTACCTATCAAAACTCCCTTCCCCACCAGAAGGAGTTACAATCATTTCCTATGCCGATGGCTGCAGGATTATAGCAGCAGGACCTGGCCCAATTCAATCGATGAATTCGTTTCTTATATAAGCAGTTATCTCCCCGACCTTTCTAGTTTTCTCCACCTCGCGCAACCTGGTATTATCACCGTCAGAATACACGGGCCACTCTATTTACGACGTGAAAGGAGCAGACGTCGTAAACATTGAACGTTCACGTCGATGGTGTCACACTACCGACTATCAGTCACCTAAATATCTTAGGGCTAACGTTCGATAATACTCTGACCTTCAAGGCGCATGCCACTGAAATTGTATCTAAAGTACAAAGCCGCAACAAAATCCTCAAGTCGCTTGCCGGCAGCACTTGGGGAATAGATAAAGAAACGTTGCTAACCACGTGCAAAGCAATTGGCAGTTTGGTTGCCTGGTCTTAAAAACACATACTGGAAAAGGCTGCAGGTCTGTCAAAATGCTGCATTCGCAACTGCCACCAGATGTCTCTTTATGACCCCCCGAACATCACCTACATAGTGAGTCCAAAGAGCTCAACATTAAAGAGCACAACGAAATGCTGAACAGGCATTTTTTTGCTAAATAGTCACAAACCAGGATATCCTAGCAAAAAACTGCTTCATCTAGCCCCTCCTCCAAAGGGGTTAAGGGAACATCTTCATAAGCACAATGACGAGATCTGGCACCTGCAAAATCCGCTTGATCCAGGGCCTAAAGCCAAATCCACACAGAATCCGTAAATGCGTAGCCTGGGGTTCCGCTCCACAGTCTGAGAAGTCGCTGGATCTCGACACCAGATGGCCTTCTCGCCCACCATCTACCGCCGGTACTGGGGATCCGACCCCCAGCACCGTAAATTTTCTCCCTTCGTTACACTCATACCCGACGAACCGAATTCGCCATTACCCTTGGAGTTTCTTTTAAGTCTACCACTCCTCCCAAACAGACTCGGACTCGACCGCCCCTAACCTGGGGAAAACAGACGTCGTTGTGTGCCGCCGCTAACATGGGGAACAGACGCACACGTGCCGTTAAGGCTATGTGTGCCAGGCGCCGCCCCTGACCTGGGGAAACAGACGCATCTGACGACTTATTGACCCGTTAGGGGCTGTATGTACCAGATGCCGCCCCTTACATGGGGAAACAGACGCATCTGGAGGATGAGAAGTGCCGTCCCTAACATGGGAAAACAGTCGCACACTCGTAGCCGTTTAAGGCAAAAGTGGCAGTTCTTGGTTACCCCTCCACGAAGTTCGAACCATACGGGCGGAGGATGCCGGAGCATCTACTTTTGTATGTTCAGCGCCCCGTGGAAGCGGCGTAAGCCCCCGCACCGCGACAAGGTATATATATTGAACCTATCCTAATAGGTCATAACTAAAGTTTTTTTTAAAAGGACATATCTCAGACATTCTGTTAATAAGGCTGTATCCCAATAAAGTCGTATCTCAGGAGGCCGGTTTAAAAGGTTGTAATTGAAATAAAAAATGTTTGACAGTCAATTAAATTTTTCCTCTGCTATGGCAGGCACCTTGTCGCGGTGCGGGGGCTTACGCCGCTTCCACGAGGCGCTGAACATACAAAAGGAGATGCTCCGGCATCCTTCGCCCGTATGGTTTGAACTTCGTGGAGAGGTAACCAAGAACTGCTACTTTTGCCTTAACGGCTTCGAGTGTGCGACTGTTTTCCCATGATAGGGACGGCACATCTCATCCTCCAGATGCGTCTGTTTCCCCATGTTAGGGGAGGCATCTGGTACATACAGCCCCTAACGGGTCAATAAGTCGTCAGTTGCGTCTGTTTCCCCAGGTCAGGGGCGGCGCCTGGCACACATAGCCTCAACGGCACGTGTGCGTCTGTTCCCCATGTCAGCGGCGGCACACAACGACGTCTGTTTTCCCCAGGTTAGGGGCGGTCGAGTCCGAGTCTGTTTGGGAGGAGTGGTAGACTTAAAAGAAACTCCAAGGGTAATGGCGAATTCGGTTCGTCGGGTATGAGTGTAAACGAACGTAGAAAATTTACGGTGCTGGGGGTCGGATCCCCAGTACCGGCGGTAGATGGTGGGCGAGAAGGCCATCTGGTGTCGAGATCCAGCAACTTCGCAGGCTGTGGAGCGGAACCCCAGGCTACACAGTCTACGAGTGCTACTGGGAGAACAACCGCTCTGTCCCTGTCCGAGCACGCTCTGTGGAGCACGGCAAAAGCAGAATCTGAGTCTGGTGCTGAGGGAAGCGTTACGTCTCGGTTGAGGAGTCTAACCATCGTCAGCGCCACCGAGGATGAACTATCATCACTGGTGAGCGACGGCGATGAAATAGACTCCGAGGCTGAGAGCGTTCTGCTGAAGGGCCAAGCCCAGATGTCGGTAACTGCGGAGGACAAAGGGTCAGAGTCGGAGAAGGTAAAAAGGGAGCAGAAAGCCCTGAAGGGCTACAAGAACTCTTCCTACTACCTTCGGAAGATGCAGAAGAAAGATCCTAACACTCTTACTGTGAGAGAAGAGGCTCTTACTAAGAAACACAGAAAGGTAGTAGCAAAGTACAAAGTAACTAACGCTGCTAAAGCTGACGGCCAGAAAGCGTCAAACGATCAACGCAGGGGACGCTAACCAAGCGTCCTCGTCCGGATCGATGGGCGCACAAGGCCGGAAGAGGACCAGATCCGATGAGGGAGCTGAAAAGGACTCGAAAAAGCGGAAACCTCACGCTGCCTTCGACTGCCCCTCAGGTCTACAAGTAGCCATCATCGACAAAATCAACCCTGACGGGAAGATAACGCCGGAAAAGTGGCTGTTTGTAGAAGGCAAGCTAAAAGAGAGGATGCTCGAGGCTGAAAGCGATGAGATATCCTTCGACGACGCGAGCTGGCAGAAGGACGTCAAGGCTGCGTGCAACAAGAAATCTGTGGAGCTAAGCTAACTCAGGTCAACAACAACAAGAAAGCAAAGCCAAACATAGGCGGCTGGAAGAGGATTGGGATGCCTACAGATGTAGCTTTAACAAATACAAAAGCTGCATCAAGAAGGCAGAAAGGATATCATGGGAGCAATACTGTGAGAACTTGGCGACGACAAATGAGGCATCAAGACTTCGCAAAATACTATCAGGATCTAGTTCAGCCCCTAGTAGCATAAGGAAGTCTGATGGCTCATGGACCGTCTCCAGTCAGGAAACTCTAGAGGTCTTGATGGAGACACACTTTCCTGGATGCACGGATACGACAGGCACGACGATGCCAGAAAACCGCGCATACCCTCCGGAAACCGACGTCACGGACATCGTTGACCGGGATAAAATATCATGGGCTATAAAATCATTCGAACCCTACAAATCGGCGGGACCGGATGGTGTGATACCGGCTATGTTACAAGCCGTTTGTGACGAACTGATACCACATCTACACGGCATCTTCTCAAGATGCCTACAAGATGGTTATGTACCCGAAGCCTGGAGAAATGTACGGGTGGTTTTCATTCCCAAAGCAGGAAAACTTAACCACTCGGAAGCCAAAGACTATAGACCAATAAGCCTCTCCTCCTTTATCCTTAAAACACTGGAGAGACTTATCGATCTACACATTAGAACAATGCCAATCTCTGGCAGATAGATGCAGCACAGCATGCATACCAAAAAGGCAAATCAGTTGAAAGTGCCCTTCATGAGGCAGTCAGTGCCATCGAGAACTCACTAAGCTGCAAGGAATACACGTTGGCAGCTTTCCTCGACATTGAGGGCGCTTTCAACAACGTGCAGACGGAGGCCATCTGCAAGGCTCTTACACGATATGGAACCCAAAGCTCTATAGTTGCATGGATCGATTCTATGCTTAGGAGTAGAGTTGTCAACGCGACTTTAGGGACTGGTTCTATTGGCAAAATGACCACCAGAGGCACCCCCAAGGCGGGGTGCTATCGCCTCTTCTCTGGATACTGGTGGTCAACGAAATTCTTGAAATCTGTAGGAGAAAAGGAAGAAAGGTAGTTGCATACGCCGATGACTTAGTGATTCTGATCACAGGCAAATTCTTGCCAACTATCAGCGAACTCATGGAATCGGCACTTTGCGACATTTCGCGATGGGCAGGGCAAAATGGGCTGGGGGTAAACCCAACAAAAACCGAACTTGTCCTGTTCACGACAAAGACAAAGATACCCTCCTTTAACTTACCGAGGCTAAACGGCACAACGTTAAACCTATCTTCGGAAGCGAAATATCTTGGAATTATACTCGATTCCAAGTTAAGCTGGAGAAGGAACGTTGAGATGAGATCAAAGAAAGCTCTAGCAGCATACTACGCCTGCAAAAGGGCTTTTGGGCGGAACTGGGGACTGGCACCACATGTCATTCATGGCATGTACAGCACAGTCATTCGACCGATACTAACATATGGAGCTCTAGTCTGGTGGAAGGCGCTAGACAAAAAGAGTAATCAGCAGAGGATCGGGAAGGTACAAAGGCTGGCATGCCTGGGAATGTCAGGCGCCGTGAGCAGCGCACCTCAGGAAGCGCTAAATGTAATCTTTCACTTGACGCCTCTACAAGTCTTCGTGCAGGGATTAGCCGCTAGAGGAGCTCTACGACTAAGAGAATCCAACATGTGGAAAACAGCTAAGCACGGACACGCGACGATTCTGGACGATATGACGAAGGGGCAATTAAACGGAATAATAACCGACCTAACATCCAAAACAGACCACATCACAGGGGTTTTGGACTTCCAGGTTCAGAACATACGATATCCTTCAAGGGAGGAATGGGAAGTAGGCCTAGACAACGGCAGGGGCATCACAATATACACCGACGGCTCGAAAATGGAAAAGGGAACTGGAGCTGGGATGTACTCGACACATCTACAGCTAAGCCAATCATTCCGACTTCCTGACGCATGCAGTGTATTCCAAGCCGAGGTCTATGCCATAGACAGAGCGGCAAAGCTGCTCCAAGATAGTGCGGTCTCCAACACCGACGTAACAATCTTTGTTGACAGCCAAGCCGCCTTAAGGGCATTAGAGTCCAACATGATAAAATCGGACATCGTGCGGAGGTGTAGAGCCTCTCTGGCTTCTATAAGTCATCTCAATGTCTCCCTTTGCTGGGTCCCTGGGCACAGCGGCATTGAAGGGAATGAACTCGCGGATGAGATGGCTAGGAAAGGTTCCGACTTAGACATAAGTGAGGTGGACAGCTCCGTCCGACCGCCGCTGAGTTATCTCCTAGGGAGAATCGACGAATATGAGAACAGGGCAACGGACTTGCTATGGACCAATAGGGTTGACTGCGAAGTCTCAAGGTCCTTATGGCCATGCTTGGATAGGAAAGGCACCAGCTTCCTTCTCAAACTGAACAAATCTGCGGTGAGGGTACTTACGGGTGTCATCACAGGTCATTGTGCTATCGCACCAATGCTCCGACGGTGGCGAATACCAACAAGCTCCCTCTGCAGAAGCTGTCAGGATGAGGAGGAAGAGGAGTCGATCTACCACTTTCTCTGCCGATGCCGGCGCTTCAAAGAAGAAGGCTCAGATTTCTGGGCTCACGCTTCTTCGACAGCCTGGCAGAGGTTGGGAAGGTGGACGTCTCGCTTCTTCTTGGGTTCATCAGGGAAAGCAAGTGGTTCGTTGAGGACCACTAGGAGGTAATGGGGCTAAACGAATTTGCCGCCACCCTGTACTTACTGAGGGCACTCACAATGGACAAAAATGTCTCCGAGTGGAAGTGTGGGTATCGCCCACGCACGCCCTCTTAACCTAACCTAACCTAAAAAAATTTAGTTTATTTAATAATTTGGGACAAATTCAAACAACGTGACATCAGGACGGGCAAGGCGAAAGCTGTTCGATTATATCTGGTAAATATCTCAAAAACCTTTTCTCCCAGGAGTGGGAATTGAACCCGCACGACCAGATTTTCACAATGCGCCAAATATTGGAAAAAAAACCGTGAAAAGAGAATCGACACACTTCACCTCTTCTTCGACTTTAAAGCCGCCTTCGACAGCACGAAAAGGAGCTGCCTATATGCCGCTATGTCTGAATTTGGTTTCCCCGCAAAATTATACGGCTGTGCAAAATGACGTTGAGCAACACCATCAGCTCAGTCAGAATTGGGAAGGACCTCTCCGAGCCGTTCGAAACTAAACGAGGTTTTAGACAGGGTGACCCCCTATCGTGCGATTTCTTTAATTTGATGCTAGAGTAAATTATACTAGCTGCAGAACTTAACCGCATTGGAACAATATTCTATAAAATCGTACAACTACAGGCATATGCTTATGACATTAATATCATCGGTCTAAACACCCGCGCTGTTAGTTCTGCTTACTCCAAACTGGAAAAAGAAGCGGTAAAGTTGGGTTTGATGGTGAATGAGGACAAAACGAAGTACCTGTTGTCATCGAGCAAAGAGTCAGTGCATACGCGCCTTGGCAACCACGCTACTGTTGGCAGCCATAATTTCGAAATAGTAAAACACTTCGTTTTTTGGGAACCAGCATCAACACTAGCAACAACATCAGCACTGAAATCCAGCGAAGAAACAATCTTGCCAATAAATGCTACTTTGGACTAGGTAGGCTATTAAAAAGTAAAGTCCCCTCTCGGCGAACGAAAATCATACTCTACAAGTCGCATATCGTACCCGTTCTGCTATATGGGGCAAAAGCATGGGCCATGACAACAGCAGATGAAGCGGCTTCGGGAGTGTTCGAGAGAAAATTTATTCGAAAGATTGATGGACCTCTACGCGTTGGCGATGACGAGTAACGGAGAAGATTTAACTATGAGCTGCACGAGCTGTACGCAAACATCAACATAGTGCAGCGAATTAAAACGCAGCGGCTGCGCTGGCTAGGCCGTGTTATGCGAATGAAAGATGACGCTCCGACCAAGAAAGTGTTTCTATCGGAACCCGCCTATGGAAGCAGAGGTAGAGGGCGGCCCCCACTCCGTTGGAAGGAACAGGTGGAAAACGATTTAAACTCCCTTGGTGTGACCAATTGGCGCCGGTTGACGGAGCGAAGGAGCGACTGGAGCGCCTTGTTGGACGGCCATAACCGTTTAGACGGTTAAGCGCCAATTAAGTAAGTAAGTAATATGTACATGTATATATATATGTAATATTGTCTTCATAACTTCGAAACGATCATAAAACACATTCTGCAAAGTTGTTCGCGATGGCAGCTTATACAGCGAAACGAGGGTATATACAAGGTCAAACGTATGCGGTGACTAAACCCTAGTAGGATGCTGTCAAAAGCCTTTTTACGTGATGATGCATCTTCATATGTTTTTTTCATATAAAAATCTATCTTATTTCGCATCTATGTGAATCTAAATTTGCAGTTGTGTGCGATCGTTCTAGATGGTGAAACAAATCGGACGTATTACCACTAGTTTTATAAAATTTTTTGTAATAGTGGCATTTTGCAATATTACTGATTTTGTCAAAATGGATCCAAATGCTTGACTTTGTACTACGCAGCTTTTTGCCAACACAATTTTCGTCTTCCAACGCAATGATGTCTTCTGTTGCGTGTATATCTACATATACGAATATATATATATATATATGTGTATATAATATGAAAAAAATAACGTACCTTTCACATTAATCTTTTGTAAGAATTTTTCAATATTCAGAGCCACCAACTTGTTAGGTATTCATATAAAATAAACACAAATATGACATAATGTATGTAATTTTATTTATTCATGTTTTATTTGTCTTACCAAGGTTTTAGACGCTGGTAATTCTGCTGGTAGAAAAAGGAATAAGAAATGGGAATACAGTACTCGATATTTAGAAAAAAACGATAATCGCACCATTAACCTAGTACTCGATGTATCGATATTTATATCGATACTTTTGCAGCTCTAGTATATGGTAAACGATAATTTTTATATAGACTGGAGTTTTGTCAGTTAAACGTAGTTTTTGTTCGTAAACGTTATTTAATTTTTATTTCTAAGCCTGTATTAATTGTTCTGCTATCGTTTGCGTAGTTAATAATGCAGATATTTAATTTTAAAAAGTCATTGCCGAGTATTCCGTCTGAAGGTATATTAAAATCGTTGTTAACTATATGTAAAGTATGCGGTATTAAAAAATTATATGCAATCAAGTTGGTTTTTAAGGTGCCTAAAGTTGAAATTGTTTCAGTAATTACGCCTCTTATATTAATAATTTCGTTACTATTTAAGTTGCAATTTCGATATAAACTTGAAATTTTGATTAAAGAAATATCTGCTTGAGAATCTACTAGAAAAGTACAAGGTTTGAGGAATCGCTACATTTAAGTTCAATAAAATCTGAATAATAACGTTGAAGCAGTAGATAGATTTTGGTATGTTTGAAAAAGATTTGTTTAATTGTCTAAATCATGATCTCGATCCCCCAGTGTTCGCTTCTCAGGGTCGTTCACGTTTAAAGAGCGTGCATTGGAATTATTTCGCGAATTTGAACGACTATTATTATTAGTAGCATTATTGTTACTACTACTTGGCTGACTGGTTTCTAATGTAATGTATTTATTTATTACGGCTTTACTAAGCCTAACTTAACGGCTTTCCTAAGCCTACATGTTTATAATTGTCTTCTGGACTATGCAATCTAGGATAGTTACATCTATGTCCTACCTAGTGTCCTACCATAGTGCTCCACTATGGATGGGAGACTTCCAGATCATGCGAACAAAGTGTTGTGCTTGTGTAGTATGTAGGCATTTTACGCATGTTAGTAAAGCGCGAAGGCAACATCTGCACGGCGATGCACTGAGTTAATCGAGTGATGCGTTTCAGTATGTGCTTCAACAACCTTTTTTGTATGCGTACAAGAGCTTGGAAGTCTTGGCACTACATAGCAGTATAGTTTCGCTGCACTTCTATCGATGCTATGGAAGTCCGCCTGTCCAGCACTAAATTGGTAGTGTTCTGCAATAATTGTACAATTTTTGTTTAAATTTATTGGAATGACATGATTTAATATCATTCGGTAGTTCATTATAGGACTTAAGACCTTTATAATACAGATTACATTTGTCTGCTTCAGTTTTATAAGCCGGCAGATTAAAATCATTTTTATTACGAGTATTTACAGAGTGCATATATTTTACATATTTTATATTAGTCCTCAAATACGCAGGCAAAGTTCCTTCTATTATGTTTTTAATAAATTTTATGGTATAATAAAAAAGTTGCTGTCTAATGCTAAGCCAATTAAGAGAGCATAACATGTCTCTGATAGGTGTGTCATACCGTTTTTTGAGAATGAATCTCATAGCTTGGTTCTGTTGCTTTTGTAGCTTGTATATCTGACTATCTCGTAAGATGAAAAATATAGTTGGTCAATAAATAAAATGAGGTTCGATTATAGATCTGTAGACGATGATTTTATACCTTCTATTTAAATATTTGCAGGTTCGTTGTGTAAAATATAACTTTTTCGCTATTTTTCCTACCGTATAATCCACGTGCTCGTTGAAATTCAGCTTATCATCTATTTTTCTTCCCAAGTATTTTATGGTGCTGACTTTTTCAATTAGTTCGTTATTTATATTTAAGTTTTGTAGCTCACTGTTTTGAAAATTGCGTCTAGATATAACATAAATTTCGTTTTATTGACATTCACTTTTAGTCTGTTTACGCATAACCAACCATATACGCTGTTAAGATCTTCTTGCAGCTTAGCATATATTTCAGTAATATTGTTCCCACTTATCATCAGCAATGTATCATCAGCAAAGAATTTTATTTCACAGTGCTTAATGCAGCTAGTTATATCATTAATATATACATTAAACAGTATGGGTGCCAGCACAGACCCTTGAGGTAGACCAACAGGTACTTCCCTTTTATCCGATACGGACGTTCCAATCACTGTTCTTTGGTATCTGTTAATTAGGAAGTCTTGAAACCATTTTAGTTCTATACCAGAAACGCCAATGTAAGAAAGCTTTTTCAGCATTAAGTTTTGGTCGATCGTCTCGAATGCACGCTTTAAATCCAAAAGCACAGCTAATATGTGTTTTTTCCTGCTTAAGTCTCCTTTCCAGTTAGCTACAACCAAATGCAAAGCACTTTCACATGCATGTTTCTTTCGAAAACCAGATTGTTGAGGTATAATAATTACATTATCTTCTAAATATTTTACCAGCTGATTTTTTACCACTGTTTCCAAAATTTTTTCATCACATTGTAACGTGTTAATAGGTCTTATCTCCTCAGCTTTGATGGTATTTTTAACTTTTTCTAATGGCACAACTATCGAAGATTTCCATAAACTAGGAACGAGACCTTTATCTAAGCTCTCATTAACAAGTTGAGAATAGAAAAAACCTGTATACGTTATGGAGTCTTTAACGACTCCTTCCAACAAAGTTTCTTCCCTCCAATTTTATATTTAAACTTACTTACTATATCAACTATCTCTGAAGTGGATACTTTCTGAAACTTAAAAACATTAGGGCCAATTTGCTCATCTATAGTACCTTCATTACTAAAAGAAGTAGGAATATTCATGCTAATCTCCAATATACTATCAATGAAATAGTCATTCAAAGACTGCGCTATTTCATTTTCCTCTGTGTAGAGTTGATCGTTTATTTTAATTTTTTTAATACCATTGTTTTCTTTAGCCATGCTTATGGAATTTTTCAAGTTTTTCCACATGACCTTACTATCACCAGCACTATGGTTGATTTTGTTTTCCATGTACTTGGCTTTTTTTTATCTTAATTAGCCGTTTATATTGGCCTTTCGCACTATAATATTAACTCCATTCTCCAGTGGATAGGCTGATCTTGTAAAGATTTAGCTTACGTTTATTTAAGTTAGCCAGCTCAAAATCATACCACTTGTTCATAAGTTTTACACTGACTTCTTTAGAGTATGTCTGGGTGGTCACTGCGCTTGATAGCGTATTATATAGGAATGTTGCCTTATTTTCGATGCTCAGATTTTCAAAGTCAGTGTAGTTAAGCTGTCGTAATTCATTAACAAGGCTGTCGCTTGTATAATTTTCCCAGGAAATTATTGTTCTCTTCGTTCTCATCTGAAATAATTTATTAATTTGATTTTGAATTTAATCGTTTCATGATCTGAAATCTGAAACTCTTCTAATTTTAAACATGATATAGAGCTACTATCTGTAAATAACAAGTCGATCAATGTATCTGTCGCCCTTTCGTGTATAAAAATCTATTTTTTGCTCCATAGCAAAGGATCGAAATAAGTCAACTAACTGTTTACTATAAGTTGTGCTCTTGTAAAGGTTTATATTGAAATCGCCCACAAAGATAATATTATCCTGTGTTACGCAGTTATTATTTAAAATGTCGAATAAGTACGTTATAAATTCTGCATCATTTATTTAATAATTTGGGAAAAATTTAAACAAACGTGGACA
This sequence comes from Eurosta solidaginis, assembly GCA_029619165.1. Classification (NCBI taxonomy): domain Eukaryota; kingdom Metazoa; phylum Arthropoda; class Insecta; order Diptera; family Tephritidae; genus Eurosta; species Eurosta solidaginis. Next base: position 7,385 of record JARSSU010032002.1, on the reverse strand, counting down.
TCAGGACGGACAAGGCGACAGCTGTTTCGATTATACCTTGTAAATCTCTTCAAAGCCTTTTCTCCCGGGAGTGGGAGTCGAACTCGCACCCCTACGATAGTTGAAATGGTTGTAAACGCATTCAGCTACGTCATGCCTGTTGTGAAGTCTTTCCCAATTGCCTTCTTTATGCATATTTTAATCTTTAACACATTGCATACTTCGTATGCAATTATGTGTTAAAGCTATGCTTGGTACGGCGGTTTTCAAAGAAACTTTGGTTTTTGTTGCTGTTTTCGTTCTATTTATAGAACTGCAACGAATTAACCAATTTTGTCTGTTTGTATGATTTTAAAATTATAAATTATAAAATTAAAAAATTGCTTCAAATAAATGTTTTCATACATTTAAAAAAAGCAATATGGGCAATCCCCGATTATTAAAAATCATACAAACAGACAAAATTGGTTAATTCGTTGTAGTTCTATAAATAGAACGAAAACAGCAACAAAAACCAAAGTTTCTTTGAAAACCGCCGTACCAGCATAGCTTTAACACATAATTGCATACGAAGTATGCAATGTGTAAAAGATTAAAATATGCATAAAGAAGGCAATTGGGAAAGACTTCACAACAGGCATGACGTAGCTGAATGCGTTTACAACCATTTCAACTATCGTAGGGGTGCGAGTTCGACTCCCACTCCGGGAGAAAAGGCTTTGAAGAGATTTACAAGGTATAATCGAAACAGCTGTCGCCTTGTCCGTCCTGATGTCACGTTGTTTAAATTTTTCCCAAATTATTAAATAAATTATAAAATTAAAAAATTGCTTCAAATAAATGTTTTCATACATTTAAAAAAAGCAATATGGGCAATCCCCGATTATTAAAAATCATACAAACAGACAAAATTGGTTAATTCGTTGTAGTTCTATAAATAGAACGAAAACAGCAACAAAAACCAAAGTTTCTTTGAAAACCGCCGTACCAAGCATAGCTTTAACACATAATTGCATACGAAGTATGCAATGTGTAAAAGATTAAAATATGCATAAAGAAGGCAATTGGGAAAGACTTCACAACAGGCATGACGTAGCTGAATGCGTTTACAACCATTTCAACTATCGTAGGGGTGCGAGTTCGACTCCCACTCTCGGGAGAAAAGGCTTTGAAGAGATTTACAAGGTATAATCGAAACAGCTGTCGCCTTGTCCGTCCTGATGTCACGTTGTTTAAATTTTTCCCAAATTATTAAATAAATTATAAAATTAAAAAAATTGCTTCAAATAAATGTTTTCATACATTTAAAAAAAGCAATATGGGCAATCCCCGATTATTAAAAATCATACAAACAGACAAATTGGTTAATTCGTTGTAGTTCTATAAATAGAACGAAAACAGCAACAAAAACCAAAGTTTCTTTGAAAACCGCCGTACCAAGCATAGCTTTAACACATAATTGCATACGAAGTATGCAATGTGTAAAAGATTAAAATATGCATAAAGAAGGCAATTGGGAAAGACTTCACAACAGGCATGACGTAGCTGAATGCGTTTACAACCATTTCAACTATCGTAGGGGTGCGAGTTCGACTCCCACTCCCGGGAGAAAAGGCTTTGAAGAGATTTACAAGGTATAATCGAACAGCTGTCGCCTTGTCCGTCCTGATGTCACGTTGTTTAAATTTTTCCCAAATTATTAAATAAATTATAAAATTAAAAAATTGCTTCAAATAAATGTTTTCATACATTTAAAAAAAGCAATATGGGCAATCCCCGATTATTAAAATCATACAAAAATCTTCTATGATATCACGAACGCACCGCTTTTAATAAAATTTCAAAACTGTTTCTATAATTTCTATAGCAACCGAGAAAATATTTTATTTTTCCATATCAAACTCACGTGTTTTATATATAAAGGCAAAAATTTTATTTTATGGCATATCAGAAAGTAGGGGAGCTCAGGATTTTGTGCATTGTATTTACAAATTGGTGTAGTACTTTTACACAAAAACGCGTAGAATTTATATGGTTATACATTTTATATGTACGTCATGGCAAATACACAACATCAAAGCCCGAAGTTTATTTTTTTTTATATTGTCAATGCAAAGCGAAATGTAAAAATGTTTTAAATAAAAATTCAATATCAAATGCACAAAATCTCTGAACTGCCTTAATGTAGTTTTAATTTAATAAATTTTAATTAATAAATTTGTATGTGCAAAAGGTAAAAAAAAAGCCGTTTTCAATATTACATATATTAAGTTAATTTAGAGACCTTTAATAATGTATCTGTGAGTTAAGCTGGCTCGAGGTCAGGTGTAATAAAACACAAGAAGTTCTTGTATAACCGATATATTTCGATTACTTTCGGTAATCGTCCTTAACTCGGTCCAGCTTAACTCACAGAAATATTACATATATTTAAATTTTTTTTGAAAGTAAATTGGAAATGTTTATAAAAATGCAAAAAATTATTGCAACTTTTGAATTTCTGCCTCGTCTTTAAACTGAGCCAAACTCGCATTGGAAAGCGTTAGCAAAATCATTCCAAGCTGTGTGCATTGTGGGTGATCCATCCAACCACATACGTGAGGCACCATTTAATCGGGTGTATACAGCCAACAACGATAGGGTATGCGAAATTTGTTTGACCGATGCTTGCCTCATATTTCCGTTTAAAAAATTTGTATTTCCTTGATTTCTTAGCGTTGCGCCAACATTAGTTGAAACTGTGCTGTCGTCGTCTCTAGAACAATCTCGTTGTTTCTATTACGTTCGTTTGCATTCTCGTTGCCCGCTACCGTAATGTCGTTATCCGCGCCTCCCGCTGCTCTGCTTCTTCTTTCTCTCCTACCTTCGATGTGTCTTTACCAAAGATTTTTGAAACACAAAGATGTTGCATGAACGAAAAATAGCGTGAAGCAACCTTCAAAAAACTCTAGTAGGTCAGATTCACAACTCACCATAGCAGAATGTATTAAACTACCACTGTCTGTATTTATTATTTAACAATAACTTGTACATTTTTTGTTCAGCTAATGTGTTCAGAATTTACATTTTTACAATCTAAAACTACAATCAGTGTATTTTATGTGCTTAAATTATGTTAAAAATTTGTGTTAAAGTTTGTGGTGTGGTGAAAGAAACATATTAGATTTTTGTGAAGCCACGCTGCTTTTCAACGAAGTTCGCGCATGCACATCTTTATTTTTCAAAAACTTTGTCTTTACTAGCGTTGGCGTTTTGCGTTTACAAAAACTGCGCCATCATTGGCGAAGTTGCTTAATTTCTTGTTGTGGCTGGGATATCGTTGACATTGACTCTTCCTGAACATTGCCGTCCTGCATGTCCACTTCATCGGCAAGAAATATTACATATATTTAAATTTTTTTTGTGGCGTTAAAGGTAAATTTAAACAAAAATTGGAAATGTTTATAAAAATGCGAAAAATTATTATAAACTGCGCCATCATTGGCGAAGTTGCTTATTTCTTGTTGTGGCTGGGATATCGTTGACATTGACTCTTCCTGAACATTGCCGTCCTGCATGTCCACTTCATCGGATTCTGTATTAATTGATTCCTTGTATCAGTCATTGCCAAATCTCGTTCGCTTAGCAATTTCTTCAATTGCTCTATTTTAAGTTCGTTTACTTTCACCATTTCTGTGCATAAAACCAATGGTTTTTCGTTCTTACGTTGCAAATTCGTTTTCGTTCGTTTTGACGTTGCTGAGCGATGCTTACTAGCCGTTGTATCGTTGCCTACTTGTATGTAGCAGAGACAATATTAACCTAGAGACATTGGAGGGACGAAAAATAGTGTGAAGCAAGCTTCACAAAAACTCTAGTAGGTCACATTCACCACTTACCACAGCAGAATTTGTTAAATTACCACTGTCTGTATTTATTGTTTAACAATTATTTGTACACTTTTTACTCAGCTAATGTGTTCAGAATTCACATTTTTATACTCCAAAACTACAATCGGTGTATTTTGTGTGCTTAAATTATGTTAAAAATCATTTTAAAATTTGTGGTGTGGTGGAAGTGACATACTAGAATTTTGTGAAGCTCCGCTGCTTTCCACTGAAGTTCGCGCATGCAACATCTTTATCTTAAAAATTGTTGCCTGTAGTCGTTTTCATTGTAAACCATTGTTTTTTTGGTGTGGTGAAAGTGACCTACTAGAATTTTGTTACGCTCCGCTGCTTTCCACCGAAGTTCGCGCATGCAATATCTTTATATTCAAAAATTTTTGGTAATTCGTTGCAAGAAAATATGGACGACTTTTCCGTTTTGCATGTATTCACATACGCTGCCACAAAATCATACGCTTTTTGATTTTGTTATTCGTAGCATGTGGATTCTGACCCCACTGTGAAACGGTAAGCACACAAATGTTTCTGCGATATCAAAATTAAAGTTTTAAAAGTTACATGAAAAATATATGAGGTTAAAAATAAACGAAAAGTATGAAGGCGTGGCGTATGTCTCGCTCGTTATCCGAATTATTAATAACCTCCATTGTACAGGTTTACAAGTATGATATGTATGAGAGGGAAACAATTTCTTTCCCTTTCTAACACACGGCAGTTTGACACTTCGGTCAGTGTCAAACTAGCGTGGAACCCAGTGGAACCTGCGTGGAACATGAGTTTTGACACTGAACGAAGTGTCAAAATTACCGGGGTTGCTTCGTCGAAAGCGACACAGGGAAGCAAAAAAGGGATCGGAATATCAGATATGGGTTGCTGTGATGGTAAATTTCTTTTAACGAATTTAGTAGGAAATTTTAAGTGCACCCATGTGGGTCCTTCAGAAAATTATAAAAAAGTCTTCAATTGGGGTATCTGAGGACGCGTAGTTATTTCAGTATTAAGAATACAAACACGGGAGTTAAGTTTTTCTACCCGTTCAAAAGTTCTCCGCGAAAAACAGTTTGAAACCGAGGTCGACTGCAATAACCCGTCCAAAAAAGCGGAAAGAAAAATGAATAGACGCGTTTTGTCCTGTTGTCAATAGTCCGAAGAGAAAAAGTATTCGAATTATTGGAAGCGAGGCAAAAACGCGTCTATTAATACCTCCCCCGACGGTTTTGGTCGTGTTTTAGCAATCGTCCCCGTAAAAAAGTATCACAATTTGTTAATTAAAATTGTCCAAAATATATGGTTATTAAAGAGAGATGTAATTAAGTGCTCGTTTGAAAGTAAATAAGTATATTTCTTTGTAATATAAGAAAAAAAAATTTTAAGCAGTTTTCGATAGCAGCTACTAAACTTTGTTTGGTCCTAAGAAGTACAACAGTGCCAAATAGCATCCACAAAAAAAACGAACAAGAACAAGCATTTTATCAGGTGAGCGTGGCTGTGTATGTGCGTGCTGCTACATATCCTACTTGTAGACCTGTACAATGGTCAGTTGACCATTGTACAGGTTTACAAGTATGATATGTATGAGAGGGAAACAATTTCTTTCCCTTTCTAACACACGGCAGTTTGACACTTCGGTCAGTGTCAAACTAGCGTGGAACCTAGTGGAACCTGCGTGGAACATGAGTTTTGACACTGAACGAAGTGTCAAAATTACCGGGGTTGCTTCGTCGAAAGCGACACAGGGAAGCAAAAAAGGGATCGGAATATCAGATATGGGTTGCTGTGATGGTAAATTTCTTTTAACGAATTTAGTAGGAAATTTTAAGTGCACCTATGTGGGTCCTTCAGAAAATTATAAAAAAGTCTTCAATTGGGGTATCTGAGGACGCGTAGTTATTTCTGTATTAAGAATACAAACACGGGAGTTAAGTTTTTCTACCCGTTCAAAAGTTCTCCGCGAAAAACAGTTTGAAACCGAGGTCGACTGCAATAACCCGTCCAAAAAAGCGGAAAGAAAAATTAATAGACGCGTTTTGTCCTGTTGTCAATAGTCCGAAGAGAAAAAGTATTCGAATTATTGGAAGCGAGGCAAAAACGCGTCTATTAATACCTCCCCCGACGGTTTTGGTCGTGTTTTAGCAATCGTCCCTCGTAAAAAAGTATCACAATTTGTTAATTAAAATTGTCCAAAATATATGGTTATTAAAGAGAGATGTAATTAAGTGCTCGTTTGAAAGTAAATAAGTATATTTCTTTGTAATATAAGAAAAAAAAATTTTAAGCAGTTTTCGATAGCAGCTACTAAACTTTGTTTGGTCCTAAGAAGTACAACAGTGCCAAATAGCATCCACAAAAAAAACGAACAAGAACAAGCATTTTATCAGGTGAGCGTGGCTGTGTATGTGCGTGCTGCTACATATCCTACTTGTAGACCTGTACAATGATAACCTCTTCCTCTTTTTCGCTCGTGTGTATCCAGCTGTTTCGACAGTTGGGGTAGCGTTGCCGGTTGGTGTGATATTGGCAAGGTTGCCGCCGCTCACAAGCATGATAGCCAGTGGTTAAGGCAATTGCAGTTTTACCGTGTGATTCGCGGTTCGAATCTCGGTGAAACCTTTGATAACATTACGAAATTTCCCGATGATAATTACGTGGCGGTTTTCGAAATGGTATCATCGCAACATGCCAGTAAATTGTCTTTCTTTTCGGTTTCTCTTAAAAACATAATAATTGTATATTGAATTATTATAAGCCGGTGTTAAGCTCATGAATTTTTAAATATTAAATATAAATTGAACACACCATTAAACAAACAAACATAAATATGTAAAACTGAGCCCGAGTTTAAAAAGTTTCTCATTCGCAACGAAAAACGGAACGTTACAAAAACAAAACTACATAACACACAAATTAATATAGAGACAGTGTTCGAGCGGGGACAAATGAAGCCGGAATTCCTCGTGAAAGGGGGAAATTTGGGGAGCCGGTTCTTGAAACTCGCGATAATGAAAACTTACCAGCTGTACCTAGCTGTCCCAACAACAAGTAGACAAATTAAATATGCAAAGCTGTAGGTTGTAAGTATATATATATATGATAGCCTGTCGCACAGGCCTTTATTCAAAATATAAAATGATTAAACAAAATGGATGGTAAAACACTCTCCTGGGGGTCAATTCCCTAACTGTGAAAACCTGAAAAATGTACACTCATTGAAAACTCATTTGCACATACAATTTACATTTTAAATTTCGAGCGATTCTGCAAATTGTTGTGCACATTGTTTTGCTGAATGGGCGCTGAATGTAAAAGTCTTATGTCATTAAGAAAATATTTATCAAAAGCCATGAAAATGAAAAGCCATTCTGCAACAGTGCGTATAAGTGTACACTGGCTGCCAAGAAAACTCACGAAGTTTTTATCAGTGAGTTTTTTTGTTCACAGTTTTGCTTTACAGAATCAGAATTTCACAGTTTACGCAATTTTTTGTGTACACTTTAAAACTCATAGTTAGCGAATAGGGCC
>JARSSU010032001.1:0-41960 GCA_029619165.1 Eurosta solidaginis | reverse complement strand
TATACAACATTGTTTATGCTATGTAGTCACTTGAACTCATTGTTTTAAGCATTGCAGTAGTTAAAGGCGCCGTCACATAAGCTGTTTTTCATATAGATGCGTTTAACTAAATCTGATGCTTTATGACCGATGTGAGAGTGCTTAGATTATGGAGGGAACACTTCTCTGCTCTCATAAATAGCAAACATCGATTTACCGCACAGGGATGACGTGCCCGATCCCGCAATCGATGATGATGGAATTAATGACGAAGTAAGAATAGCAATACTTACTTACTTACTTAATTGGCGCCTAACCGTCTAAACGGTTATGGCCGTCCAACAAGGCGCGCCAGTCGCTCCTTCGCTCCGCCAACCGGCGCCAATTGGTCACACCAAGGGAGTTTAAATCGTTTTCCACCTGGTCCTTCCAACGGAGTGGGGGCCGCCCTCTACCTCTGCTTCCATAGGCGGGTTCCGATAGAAACACTTTCTTGGCCGGAGCATCATCTTTCATTCGCATAACATGGCCTAGCCAGCGCAGCCGCTGCGTTTTAATTCGCTGGACTATGTTGATGTCTGCGTATAGCTCGTACAGCTCATCATTAAATCTTCTTCGGTACTCGCCATCGCCAACGCGTAGAGGTCCATAAATCTTTCGAAGAACTTTTCTCTCGAACACTCCCAAAGCCGCTTCATCTGCTGTTGTCATGGTCCATGCTTCTGCCCCATATAGCAGGACGGGTACGATAAGTGACTTGTAGAGAATGATTTTCGTTCGCCGAGAGAGGACTTTACTTTTCAATTGCCTACCTAGTCCAAAGTAGCATTTATTGGCAAGATTAATTCTTCGCTGGATTTCAGTGCTGATGTTGTTGCTAATGTTGATGCTGGTTCCCAAATAAACGAAGTCTTTTACTATTTCGAAATTATGGCTGCCAACAGTAGCGTGGTTGCCAAGGCGCATATGCGCTGACTCTTTGCTCGATGACAGCAGGTACTTCGTTTTGTCCTCATTCACCATCAAACCCATCTTTACCGCTTCTTTTTCCAGCTTGGAGTAAGCAGAACTAACAGCGCGGGTGTTTAGGCCGATGATATCAATGTCATCAGCATATGCCAGTAATTGCACGCTTTTATAGTATATTGTTCCAGTGCGGTTAAGTTCTGCAGCTAGTATAATTTTCTCCAGCATCAAATTAAAGAAATCGCACGATAGGGGGTCACCCTGTCTGAAACCTCGTTTAGTTTCGAACGGCTCGGAGAGGTCCTTCTCAATTCTGACTGAGCTGATGGTGTTGCTCAACGTCATTTTGCACAGCCGTATAAGTTTTGCGGGGAAACCAAATTCAGACATAGCGGCATATAGGCAGCTCCTTTTCGTGCTGTCGAAGGCGGCTTTAAAGTCGACGAAGAGGTGATGTGTGTCGATTCTCTTTTCACGGGTTTTTTCCAAGATTTGGCGCATTGTGAAAATCTGGTCGATGGTAGATTTACCAGGTCTGAAGCCGCACTGATAAGGTCCAATCAGCCGGTTCACGGTGGGCTTCAATCTTTCGCACAATACACTTGAAAGGACCTTATATGCGATATTAAGAAGGCTGATTCCACGATAGTTGGTGCATTTTGCAGTATCCCCCTTCTTGTGGACTGGGCAAAGAACACTTAGATTCCAACCGTCGGGCATGCTTTCGTCCGCCCATATTTTGCTAAGAAGCTGCTGCATGCGCCTTACCAACTCCTCGCCGCCGAACTTGAATAGCTCCGCAGGCAATCCATCAGCGCCCACGGCCTTGTTGTTTTTCAATCTGGTTATTGCTATTCTAACTTCGTCATAATCGGGCGGGGGGACATATATTCCATCATCATCGATTGCGGGATCGGGTTCTTCATCTCTGCGCGGTGAATTGCTGCCTCCATTTAGGAGAGCAGAGAAGTGTTCCCTCCATAATCTAAGCACTCTCTGGACATCAGTTACAAGGTCGCCGTTTTCATTCCTACAGGAGTTAGGAGAATAGCAATAACCAGACAAAAAAACAGCAAAGTCGTGGGCGCTGATGGATTGCCTGCGGAGCTATTCAAATACGGCGGCGAGGAGTTGGTAAGGCGAACGCATCAGCTTCTTTGGAAAATATGGTCGGACGAGTGCATGCCCGACGACTGGAATCTAAGAGTTCTTTACCCAGTCCACAAGAAAGACGATACTGCAAACTGCGCCAACTATCGCGGAATCAGCATTTTTAATATCTCATATAAGGTCTTATCAGGTGTATTGTGCGAAATATTGAAGCCCACCGTGAATCGGCCGGTTGGACCTTATCCGAGCGGTTTCAGACCTGGTACATCTACCATCGACCAGATTTTCGCGCATCTTGGAAAAAACCGCAAAAAAGAATCGACACAGATGACCTCTACGTCGATTTTAAAGCCGCCTTTGACAGCACGAAAACGAGCTGCCTATATGCATCTATCTCTGAATTAGGCTTCCCCGCAAAACTAATACGGCTGTGCAAAATGACGTTGAGCAACACCATCAGCTCAGGCTCTCCGAGCCATTCGAAACTAAACGAGGTTTCAGACAGGGTGACCCCCTATCGTGCGATTTCTTTAATTTGATGCTGGAGAAAATTATACTAGCTGCAGAACTTAACCGCTCTGGAACAATATTCTATAAAAGCGTGTAATTACTGGCGTATTCTGATGTCATTGATACTATCGGCCTGAACACCCGCGCCTTAAGTTCTGCTTACTCCAAACTGGAAAAAGAAGTGATAAAGATGAGTTTGATGGTGAATGAGGGAAAAACGAAGTACCTGCTGTCATCTAGCAAAGAGTAATCGCTTATGCGCCTTTTCAACCACGCTACTGTTGGCAGTCATAATTTCGAAATAGTAAAAGACTTGGTATATTTGTGAACCAGCATTAACACTAACAACAACAGCAGCTTTGAAATCCAGCGATGAACCACTCTTGCCAATAAATGCTATTTTGGACTAGGTAGGCAATTTAAAAGTAAAGTCCTCTCTCGACAAACGAAAATCATGCTCTACAAGTCACTTATCTTACCCTGCCTGCCTGTTCGTAAGATTAAATAACCCCTACGCGTTGGCAATGGCGAGTACCGAAGAAGATTTAATGATCAGCTGTACGAGCTTTACGCAGATATCAACATAGTCCAACGAATTAAAACGCAGCGACTACGCTGGCTAGGCCATATTATGCGAATGAAAGATGACGCTCCCGAATCCGCCTGTGGAAGCAGAGGAAGAGGGCGGCCCCACTCCGCTGGAAGGCCCAGGTGGAGAGCGAATTAAACTTCCTTGGCGTGACCAATTGGCAGAGCGAAGAAGCAACTGACGCGCCTTGTTGGACGGCCATAAAATGAGACAATTTCCCAATCCCATGCGATGAAATACTAGGATTAGATTTCATTAAAAAATATAACCGCGTTTTAGATTATCAAACAGAAGGAGACACTCTAATATTGAGACCATATGACTACCCAGAAAACATAATAATTCAGATGACTAACAAACCAACAATCATAGTATTTCAATTCCCGCACGATCAGAATTAGTTCGACAAATTCACATAGAAAATAACAATTCAGATTTACTAATCCCACAACAAGAATGGTATGAAGGTATTTTTATTGCAAACACACTAGAAAATTCAAAACAAACATTGGTTAGAATTATAAATACAATAAATAAAAATGCAACACTTCAAGATTTTAATATACGTACAGAAAATTTGAATGATTATTAGGGCGGATCGATTTAAAAATCGCTCATTGCTCTGTGAAAATCGTATTCTAGAGATCAAAATAAGAAACTTTGCCCAAGGAACCATACCTCTAAAACGAATTCTGATGGTCCCCCCCATTGGGTAGAACTTTTGGGTAGGGGAAATTTCAATTCTACCTGCTGTGTCTTGTGGTGGCTTAAAAAAAAACACAAGCAATTTTACGATCTGCAATTGTGTGACAGTGATACCTTCATTTTCGGTTGAATAAAAAACCCACACAACTATGTTTACGACATGCAAATGCATCACAGCGATGCCTTGGTTTTAAAAGGGGGTTGTAAAAACGCTAATTTCTAATAATTTTTTTAAATTTATTTTCTATTACTAAGTTAAATTAATTTTTTCATTTACATATGTTCTGACTAAATAAATTTATAAAGAGAAAAATAAACCCCAAAAAGAAAAAAACATAGGCATTTCAAAGTGGGATTTTTCAAAATTTGCCCCTACGACCCAAAGGGGGGACATCCGAATTCGTTTTAGAGGTATGGTTCCTTCGGCAAAGTTTCTTATTTTGATCCCTAGAATATGATTTTCACAGAGCAATGGGCGATTTTTTTGCCTCCCCACAAATCGACCCGGCCTAATGATTATACAATAGTTAAAAATAAAAAACTCGAAAGTGATTGTTGGCCTAAGGAAAAATTAGAGAGTAAATAAACATTTTCCAAACTTTGTAAATAAATCACTTAATGCATTATGTGCAGAATTCATTGACATTTTTTCATTGGAAACAGAACCAACTACCACTAATAATTTTTACAAAGAAAAACTTCATATGAAAGACAATAACCCTGTCTACGTAAAAAATTATAGAATACCGGAAGCTCATAAGAGTGAAATTAATAAACAAGTAACTAATTAATTAAAGATGACATAATAGAACCCTCAATCTCAGCATTTAATAGTCCAATTTTATTAGTACCGAAAAACACACCCCCGAATAACCAAGAAAAAAGATGGAGAATGGTTGTAGATTACAGACAGGTAAATAAAAAATTAACCGCAGATAAATTCCCTTTACCAAGAATTGATGACATGCTAGATCAATTAGGAAGAGCTAAATATTTTTATACCTTTCATGAAAATGAAATGGTATATTAATTTCGTCACGAAACCCAAAATTGTAAGTCCTTAAATGAAAATAGATAGACCCGCCATTAAGTATACCGAAATATTCAGGATGAAGAGCTGAGTTGATTTAGCCATGTCCGTATGTCCGTCTGTCCGTCTGTCTGTTTGTATGCAAACTAGTCCCTCAATTTTTGAGATATCTTGATAAAATTTGGTGAGCGGGTGTGTTTGGGTGTCCGATTAGACATTTGTCGGAACCGGCCAGATCGGACCGCTATAGCATATATCCTCCATACAACCGATTTTTCAGAAAAAGAAGATTTTTGTCATATCTTACTCAATATAACAGATTGAAGCTTTAAACTTCACCATATAATTTCGTATATTGCACATATTGTTGCCTGAAAAAATTGATGAGATCGATCGTATATAGTATATATCCCCCACAACCGATTGCTCACATAAGAAACTTTTCTTAATTACTGCCCTATTTTAAGAGCTACAGGCCTCAAATTTCAACGAATGCTTACGCATATAGCATATATTGTTGTCTGAAAAATCATAAAGATCGGTGGTATATATAGTATATATATGGTGGTATATATAGTATATATATATATATATATATTTTCGCAATTTTAGCCCCATTTTAAAAGCTGGAAGCTTCAAATTTCACCGACTGCTTACGTATATAGCATATATTGTTGTCTGAAAAATCATAGCGATCGGTTGTATATATAGTATATATCTCATACAACCGATTGTTCAGATAAGAAACTTTTCGTAATTTCTACCCCATTCTAATAGCTATAACCTTCAAATTTCACCGATTGCTTACGTATATAGTATATATTGTTGTGTCAAAAAATCATAGAGATCGGTGATATATATAATATATATATTTTTTTGCGATTTCGGGCCCATCTTAACAGCTAGAAACTTCAAATTTCACCAAATGCTTACGTGTATAGCATATATTGTTGTCTGATAAAATCATAGCGATCGGTTGTATATATAGTATATATCTCATACAACCGATTGTTCAGATAAGAAACTCTTCGCAATTTCTACCCCATTCTAATAGCTATAAGCCTCAAATTTCACCGATTACTTTCGTATATAGTATATATTGTTGTGTTAAAAAATCATAGAGATCGGTGATATATATAAAATATATATGATGGTATATATAATATATATATGATGGTATATATAGTATATATATATTTTTTTTGCGATTTCGGCCCCATTTTAACAGCTAGAAGCTTCAAATTTCACCAAATGCTTACGTATATAGCATATATTGTTGTCTGAAAAAATCATAGAGATCGGTGGTATATATATTATATACTTCATATAAACTGTAATTTTTGGCCCTTTTTTAAGGCTAGAAGCTTCAAAATTCATCAAATAGTTACGTTTACGTCATATATTTTTGAAATACGTGATTCGTAGTCATAGTTTTTACATGCAGACCACAAAAAGTGTGAAGCTTTGCATCCTCACACAAAGTACCTACCTATTTTTTATTTTATATTTATCTTAAAAATCGTTTAGATATGTTCAAATTTCACCAAATGCTTACGTGTATAGCATATATTGTTGTCTGGAAAAATCAAAGAGACCGGTGGTATATATAGTATATATCTCATACAACCGCTTGTTCAGATAAGAAACTTTCCGCAATTTCTTCCCCATTTTAACAGCTAGAAGCTTCAAATTTCACCAAATGCTTACGTATATAGCATATATTATTGTCTGAAAAAATCATAGAGATCGGTGGTATATATATTGTAACGAATTTACTTGCAATTCCCCTTATTTGCAATCTCCTGCTGAGTTCGAATCACTAAACAGTGAATAAATAACTCCAATATTTAATAATGCAAAATGGCCTTTATTAAATTACTTCACAATAACACTCAAACTTTGCAACGAATAGCTTGCTTAATAACCAAACTGATTGATAGCTCAAATGAAACTCCTTTTTGCATCTACTGTCGCGCCTTTTATACTTTTTGATTTCTCATTGCATACTTCCAGGCTTTTCTATTCCAGAACTTACTAGTTTGTTTCAGCTACAAAATCGCCAGCCACAACTACGTTTATAACTTCTCATTTGAGTAATACTTGCACAAATTATTGCCCTCTCTTGTGACAACTCAGATAAGATATATGCATCTGTTTGTGCATTGGTTCTCCGCTGCTCGTATACGTACATATGTGTAGACGCAATTATTGATTCGTTTATGTAGATCAGGGCTATTCAAAACTGAAAGTGCACCTGTATTAGTGAGAGCGCAATCGTCGCGATGATCGTGCGGGTGAATTGATTTTTCATTTAGTCTCTTACTAGCAAGCAACGAGCTAACAACAAGTATATGTATCGCGCATAATTTTTCATACATATATTGATACCGATCAGCCAATACCCGTCACCGATGTTGCTACGCCAAGTGCCAAGCGACGACCAACTCAATTAACGACGACAGAGCGAATCATATGCGTTCGAATTGAGAGGGCACAATTGTGCTATGAAATGAAGAGCCCTTAGGTAGATACATAATGATTGAATTTATGAGGTGGGTTTTGTCTAAGGCTGGGGTAACGCTCAGTCAATCCAGAGTCGAGTAGAGGTCCCACAAACCCCTACTGAACAAATACACAATATTTATGTGTTACGAACACACGCACACACGGCTGGCAAAATTAGGCGGACAGCAGTTTTCCGTCGCAAGATGGCGAGGGGGCGGAGCGGCGGCTAACGGTCGTTGGAGTAGAGGAGGTTCGGTAGGGCGGTTGAACGGTCGGGTAACGGACGGACTCGTACGGCGGTACGAAAGCAGCGGCGGGATAGAAGCAGCGGCTTAACGGCGGTAGGCTGGCAAGCGGCCAACGGTCGTCGTGGCAGCGGCGTGACGGATGCAGCAGCTTAACGGCGGTAGGACGGCGAACGACCAACGGTCGTCGTAGCAGCGGCGGGACGGATGCAGCGGCTTAACGGCGGTAGGATGGCAGACGGCCAACGGTCGTCGTAGCAGCGGCGTGACAGATGCAGCGGCTGAACGGCGGTAGGATGGCAAACGGCCAACGGTCGTCGTAGCAGCGGCGTGACGGATGCAGCGGCTTAACGGCGGTAGGATGGCGAACGGCCAACGGTTAGTTGGGCAGCGGCGGCACCAGCAAGGCGGGATGGGCACGGCAGTAGTATGGCGGACGGCCAACGGTCGGCGTAGCACCGCGCGTGCCAGGGCCGGGGAGAGAGGGGAAGTAGGCTAGCGATGGTGTTTGCCTGGGC
The DNA here is from genome assembly GCA_029619165.1 of Eurosta solidaginis. Classification (NCBI taxonomy): domain Eukaryota; kingdom Metazoa; phylum Arthropoda; class Insecta; order Diptera; family Tephritidae; genus Eurosta; species Eurosta solidaginis. The sequence goes on along the minus strand of JARSSU010032001.1, from coordinate 33,803 downwards.
AGCGGCGGCTCGTTCCGGGCGGGGTCGGTTGACGGTATCGGAGGGATCGGATTGGTCGGCAGTCTTCGGCAGAATCGATAGTAGGCCGGTCGGTCACCTGGGGAAGAGACTGTGAGGACTCGTGAGTGCTGGTTTCACCGCTGGACACCCCCGCCTCCCTACTTGCACACTAGTAGAAGGTGCGCAAGGGGGCGGAGTTGTACCAGCCGAGACACCGTGGGTCGACCCGTGGCCGGAGCGGAAGTGCACCTTAACCGCACAGCGGTAGCTCCTGTGCGCACGCATCGGCTCACGGCTGAAACCAGAGCTATGGAGAGGGGTCGTGCGGTCGTTCGGGCAGCGGGTCATTCCTTACCAGACCATGGCGACGGAGGGAAAAGTAGCCCGAAGACACCACTCTCGTCGTCCTGGTGCAGCAAGGCCGCACCCTCTTCTCCCTAGCTAACTAGTGGGAGTGGTCCAACCGCTCCGGCCAGCCTATTAAACCAGAGCTGAGGGGGAGGGGTGTTTTGGGTCATTGAGGCGGCGGGCCGCTCAAACACCAAGGTGGGCGACGGAGGGAAAAGTAGTCCGAAGACACCACTCGCGTCGTCCATCCCTGTTGGAGGGTGACCCCGCGCCATGACGGCGCCCCTGCCACGCAGCCCGAGCTGAGGGGGGAAGGGGGTAATTGGTCATTGAGGCAGCGGGCCGCTCAAGCACCAAGGTGGGCGACGGAGGGAAAAGTAGTCCGAAGACACCACTCGCGTCGTCCAGCCCTGGTAGAGGGTGACCCGCGCCATGACAGCGCCCCTTCCACTCAGCTAGCTAGCCCAAGTGGTTATTTTGTCTTTAAAAAGACAACCACTCCCGCTGGCTCACCTGTGAGGACTGAATTGCAAAAATGCAAATTTGATGTTTATATGGGTGGTGCCGCAAACTGGTTGAGAAGTCAACACACCATTATTGTGATTTTCATTGGTTTGATATCAGTGGTTGTTGACTATGCTATATAAGAATAAGTACAAGTGGTTGTTGGTTATGCTATAGAAAAATAAGTACAGGGAGGTTCAGGTTTAAGTGAATAAGGAAATACAGTGGGTTACGTTATTGTATGATGTGAATTCACGTCACTGCTTAGCATCGGCTTAGAGATAGCAGCACCCCTTAGTTTTGCTAATATTCGTAACACTGCCCTCCACCTAAGTCTGGTCGTCCCGATCAGACAAATCTCTCGATCTAAACGCTGCTAACCTCTCCAAATGAACCACTTTCATTTTGGTTCGTGGTTTGGTAGTGGTTTGTATGCGGTACACTACATCGTTGATCCGTTTTACAACTTTGTATGGGCCTTCCCAGTTACACTGCAATTTCGGGGACAAACCTTTTTTTCGTTGTGGGTTGTATAGCAGCACCAAATATCCTTCCTGAAACCCTTCCGAATTAATTGCTTTATCGTACCTCGCTTTCATCTTGTCACTCATAATCTTTGCTCGTTGCCTTACCAGATCGTGTATCTCTCTCAGCTCTTCTTCCAAGACACCAGTGGATTTCTTGACATTCCTCTCCGCATCGGCATCTATCCCATACTTCAAATCAGCTGGCAGTCGAAGGTCATTGCCAAAATTACCTTTGCGGGAGTTTGGCCCGTTGTGTCATGTACTGCCGATCGGTAGGCCATCAAGAATAATGATATGTGTGTATCCCAGTCCTTATGGTACTTGTCTACTACTTTCCTTAAATGCTTCTCCAATGTTCTATTGAAACGTTCCACCATACCATCGGACTGAGGATGCAATGCAGTTGTCCGTGTTTTTCGAATGCCCAATTTCTTGCACATTTCTTGGAACACAGCTGATTCAAAATTCCTGCCTTGGTCAGAATGTAACTCCATTGGTACACCATACCTTGCACCCCATTCGTTTTTAACCACATCTGCTACTGTTTCTGCTTCTTGGTTTGGGATTGGGTATACCTCTGGCCATTTACTGAAATAATCCATAACCACCAGTACGTACATATTTGTTTCCGCGAATGCTAGTAGGAAATGGACCTGCGACATCCATGGCGATCCTTTCAAATGGTGCACCTGAAATATACTGCTTCATCTGGCCATGACTTCGGGTTTTGGGCCCTTTCGCTCTGTTGCATACCTCGCAGTTGGCAATCCCCTTCGTGACCGACTGACGGCAACCAACCCCAAGTTCAGATTCTTTTTTTCCCCTTTGTGGGGGCTTAAACTTTTTTTTTTTTCTTCGAGGGTTTGTTCCCCCCCCCCCCCCACGTTTTTCCCCCCGTGAAATTGTTCCCCCCCAAAAGAAGTGACCCCCCCTCCCGAAAAAAAAAAAAAAATTTTTTTTGTGGGGGACCCAAACATTGGTTTTGGGCAAAAAAAACCCCTTCGCTGGAAAAAGTACCCCGGTTTTTTCCCAGGAATCCCTCCTTTTTTTTTTCCCCTGGAAACACCTACAGTTTTTCCTTCCTTTGCAATTGACATACCCAATACCCCCTCACTACCTATCCCATTCACTCCCCCGCGATGCAAAGCAAACCCGGGTATCAAGTTCCTAAAAACTGTTTTTTTTGGTTCCCCCACTGTTGGCCAAATATGGACCCCCCCTTTTTCCGGGCAAATGGGACTCCCCCCTTTCCCTGCTGACCATCCTCCCCCCTCTGTTCTGGGAATTCCTTTCCCTTCTTCCTGCTTTTTTGGAATTCTCTAACAGAATCATTTGGTAGAAAAAATCCCCTTCCTTATTGACCAAACTTGTTTTTTCCCTTTTTAGTTTTTTTGTTTTTTCCTTATTTTTTGTCCCCCCCCAAATTCCATCCCTAACACCGTTTTTTTTTTATAGTCCATTTTGAAGCCGGAAAACATCCTATTAAAAAAGTCACTTCCCCCCTTTTTAGCCCGCCTTCGGGCCCCCCCTTTTTGAAAATCAGTTGGGGGCTTGACATTCCCCCCCCAAACTACATGGTCCTTTACCCGTGGGACATTTGGGCCAATCGGCCCCATTTTTTCATGGGGGTACTACCCTTTTTTTTCGATTGCTCATGGGAAAAAGTCCTTAGCCCTTTTTTTGGGTGTTCCCCCCCGCTCCCGATCCCAACCGTGCCCAAAAGTTGTCCGTGTTCCCCGCCCCGGCTATGAACGGGAAAACGCTGCAAAAGAAAGCCCATGTTTTCAACCCGGCTGTGCCCGTGGGGGGATCTTTGGTTTTTCGCCTTGACACGGAATTCCCGCCTGGCCCCGTATAAAAGTTAAATTTTTTTTTGGGGAAAAAACAAATGTTTTACATTTGCACTCTACCAAAATGCCCCCCGAACGAGCTTTTTTTCCCTCCTCTTCCGCGGGGTACAGACTAAGTAGTAGTATTTTGTATTTTTTCTTTCCTCCATCTGGTTTTGTTATTCCCAATCCGAAAACAGGGCCCATGGGGTATAAAATATGCAACTGAACCTTCTCCTTTTGTCCCCCATCGACCCAATTTTTTTTTGTCTAAAACGCCCCCTCCCCTAAATAGCACATCCCCAACCTTTCGCAATCTGGTAAATCTTAAAAAGATTTAAATGTTTGCCCCTCCTGGAAGATGTCCGGAAGGGTGATGGCCTTAACCGCCATGGGCCAGTGCAACAAAAACGCTCCCCCCTTCAAATGGTTTGTGGAAACCCTCTTTTTCCCTTTGCCCTCCCTTTCCCCCTTACCCCTTTTTTTTTCCAAAAGCTTTTGTTGTTTTTTTTTTTTTTCGCTTTGGTAAAAGCCTTACATGGTAGGCTATTCCCCCATGTTTTTTTTTTTTTCGTTTTTATATACGCAACCAATTCCTACTTCTCCCCACCCCTTACCCCTGGGGGTGTCCCCCCCCCCCCCTCCCCGTTCCCGTGGGCCACTGGGCCCAAACGGTTAATCTTTTGCCCACAAGCAATGGGTCTCCCCTTATCTTTTTTTGTGTTGTTGTTTTTTATTTGGAAACCCCTAAATTCTGATCCGAAATAGATGGAAATGGGAATTTGGCCCCCACAGCCGGTTAAGGGTTAGCAAAGTCATTAAAACACGATTTCCCCTTTTTTTTCACCCATCCAACATGTTTTCCCCCCCCGCTCCCAACCAGTAAGAAAAGTTTGGCTTTCGCTCCTTGTCCTATCCAATTCGTGGCGCGAATTAGAGGAGTTAATGGGGCATATGTCAATTGGGGCGGGAGCCAGCTGCTCCCGCCCCTTTATGTAGACTTTTAAAAACTCGATTTTTTTAAGTTTTTATTTTTAACGATTTGAATGGGGTGTTCCTTTTTTTGGTGAGATTTGTGCTTCATCTCCTTTCTTGACTCTGCGTTTTTAAAAAAAATACGAAAAACCCACCCAAAACCCATTATTTATTTTAGAAACTGGTTTATGGGTTTTTTGGGTTTGTTTTTGGGCATAATAAAACGCCGGGCAATATTTGCCGCCCCCTGGCTTGCCCCACTCACAAAACTTTTTTTAAAGCCCCCATTTTTTGACCCTGCAAATCCACTATTTCCCCCTTTTCCCCTTGCCTGGGCGTATAATAACCCTTCAATTCTTTTTTCCGAAAAATTGGCGGTTTTCCCTACCCCGTTTCCCCCCTTGGCCCTCTGTATTTTTAGCGGTTACCCACTTTTCGCACCAGCAGGGATGAAATAGCTTTTTTTTTTTTTCTTTTTGTTTACGACCCCTGGCTTTTTACCCTCCAAAGTTGGACCCCCGCCGATTTTTTCTGAAAGGTCCACCCCAGGTGCCCAAAATGGTATTTATCCCGTTTGTTTTTCTTGTCCCGGGAATGGTTAAAGGTTGTGTTTGGTTTGGGCCAATGTCTCCCCCCCCCCTTCGCTTTCGTTGTTTTTTTTCTACGTCCCCCCCCCCCCGTTATGCCCCATTTGTTAATAAAAAAACCCTCTGGGAATTTTTTTTAAACCCTCCCCTTTCGGTGTAGCTCCCCCCCACCGGGTTGGCCCTGACCGCCCGCACATTTGCCCCCCCAAAAATGTGCCAACCTTTTTCACTCCGAAGGCCCAAACCCCTTCCTGGTCAAAAGTCCCCCCCCCTTCATTCCGAAATCTTTGGTGGTCGGAACGGGTTTTTTTGTTTTTTTTTGTGCAAAACTTAATTTTTTTTTTGGGACAATAAATTCCCCTTGTTTTTTTGTTTTTTTTTCCTTTTATGGTGGGGCTTCTCCATAACCGTACCCCCCCCCCTTCTGGGAAAACAGCGCCATAGCCAATGGCCCCCCTTTTTTCGATAGCTGTTTTTTCCCGTTTCCGTACCTTCCTTGGAATTTTTGGTTCCCCTGGGATAAGATTTTCGCCAAGCTGTGTCCCATTTATTCAATGCCTTAACGAAAAGATAGTGGCAAGCAACACCTTTATATCTTCAAAGGCCATTCCCAGTTTTTTTGGGTTGTCACTGGGTTTGCGGTCCTTCTCCAAAACTGTTAAAGCCTTTTTAAAAAGCAAAGACCTGTGGAAAGGAACAAAACCGTCCAAGGAGGGGTGTTCCCCCTTTTAAACCTTCTTTTGGGGGATTACTCCCAAACTAGAGCTGAAAACAACAAAGTTTGGTGGTGGCCCAGTCGGATTTTTTTGTTTCAAAAAATTTTTCAACGTTAAAAAAATACAACGACCTCAAAGACTTTCTATAATCTCAAGCATCAAATTTTTTTTTTCTTTGATTACCTCCGAGCCCCCCTGCACAGGAAAAAATACAATTTTTTTCGTGTGAATCCTTGGTGCTTTTTTTTTCGCCCCAGCATTTGGAATTTTTGACCCACTTTGCTTTTTAGTTCCCCCCTGTTGCTTTTCCCAACTTTGCTGGGGGAAGAACAATTTGTGCGCCACCCTTCAATTGAACTAAAGCGCCTCCCCCTCCTTGTGGCCCCTTAGCCCAATCTTAAGAAAATGTTTAATCCCGTGCGTAATCTTTTTTGCGACCTTTCCCCATTGTTTTTTTTTTTTTTTTGGGGATGCCCCAAAATATAAATGCCCCCTTTTTCTTGTTTTTTTTCCCTTCGAGCTGTTGTTTTAAGAAAATTTTTTTGTTGTGTTTCCCCCCCCTGTGGGGTTTCCTTCCCCCCCCCGATGGTTTTATGCCGCCCCGTTGTTTCAACCCCCCTTTCCCCTTGGCGATTTCCCCCCAAATTGTGGGGGATTTTGAGACATATTTAACGTTTTTTTTTTTTTTCCAATGTTGTTTTGTCTTCCCCCATTCATTTTTTTGGAGGTTTTAAAACGGTGTCTCCTGCCGAACATTCCCCCATGCTGATAAAAAGAAATTGCCCCCCCCTGAGTCCCCCCCCCCCCGATGTTTTGAAGCAAAAGTTTTAATTTGGCCCAGCCCATAACAGTCCAAAAAATGTTTTCAAGTCCACTGTGCTTCGTATGAACTGTACCCCCCCCCCACCCTTAGCGATGTTTTAGTTTTTTTTTTCCTCTTAAATTTTTTTTTTTGTTTGTTTTGTGTCCGTCCCACCCCCCCCAAATCATGATAAAACAAAAGACAAACCCCCCTTTCGTCCCACATCAAAGAAATTCCCTTGCCGCCCCTCCAGTTTTTAAACACCGGCCTGCGTCAAAAGCCGTTTGCTTTGAAGTTCCCCGGATTCCTTTATTTCTTGTCCGGTTTTTTCTGTACTCCGCGAAACTTTTCCGAAAATTTATTCAACAATTTTCCTTTCCGTTTCTGTGAAGAAACACCAATTTTTTTTGGTTAACAAAAGGGTTTTTTTTTTAACCCATTTTGGCGCCAAATTTTCCCCCTTATTTTGCCGCCAATCTTTTCTGGGCCCTGAGGTATTGTTTTAGAAATCAAACTAAAAACCAGCTTGGAAATAAAATTTAAAATCCCAATTTTAAATTTAGATAATGCCCCCAAAAAAAATGGCCCCTTTTTTTTTATTAAAAAAAGTCTAAACTTTTCACAAGTAACACTCCCAACTATTTGTGCCACGAATAAGCTTTTGGCCCTTTTAAGGTAACCCAACTGGATTGAACTTAAGCTCCAAATAAAAACTCCCTCCTTTCCAACTCGGGCCTCCTACTGTTTCCCCCCGCCCGCCTTTTTATAACTTTTTTTTTTTATTATTTTCCTCATTGCCACAAATACTTTCCAGCCCTTTTTTTTTTCTAATTTCCAGAGAACTTAACTTAGTTTTTGTTTTGTGGTTTTCCCCAGCTTTACAAAAATCGCCAGCCACATTCGACGTGTTTAAAAAATACTTTATCCTTTCCATTTGAGTTCATAACTTTTTTTCAAACAAATTAATTGCCACCCTTCCATCTTTTTTTTGTGGGAACAAGCACTCCAGATAAAGATATTGCCATGGGTTTTGGGGGGGTTTTTTTTTTTTTTGGTGCAAATTTTGGGTTTGTTTTTCCCCTCCCGCCTTTGCCTCCGTATACGGTAACTGTTACATATGGTTGGTAAGAAAATACTCAATTAAAATGTGAGTTTTTCGGTTGTTATGTTTTTAGGAATACAATAATGAATTTTTGGAAATTTTAATTTTGCGTTGAATTCAAACCGTCAACAACTTAATGGCTTTTGGCACATCCCCGTCTTAAAAATAGCCAAGCCCCAACCCCTTTTTTAGTTTTTTTTTTTTTAGGCTTTAAGTAGTCGTTAAAAAAAACAATAATGCCCCTCCTTTTTTTTTTTTTAAGGCCTATAAGATTCAAAAAATTTCTATCCCCAACATAGTGTTCCATCAAATAGTTTTTTTTTTTTTTTTTTTTTTATGTATTAACGTTCCCATAATAGTTTTTTTTTGTTTTTTTTGAAAATTTAACAAAATGAGTTCGGTATTCAGACAAAAAGAAACCCCCCCCCCCCCCCCCCCCCCCCACCAATAAAAGTTTGTTTTAGAAACATGCCCAGGAAAAACCCCACATACGCAAAAAAAACCGGTGAGAAAGCCCCATTTTTGAATTCCTCAACACAACACAAAGTTACCTACCTATAGTTTTTTTTTTATACCTTTTCCCCCCTATTTTCCATGGGAAAAAATGAAATTTGGTACCAGAATATTATTTAATTAGTTTTCGTTCAACGTAAAAAACCCCCAAAAATTGGATAAAAGGTTGTCCCCCCCCCCCCCTTTTCAAATGAAAAAATAGATTTAGACCCACCAATCTTTAAATTAAATCAACGGAATATAATCCAATGTTTTGAACCAGAGCCTTTTGAGTTTTTGATTTTGTATAAGCCCTGTTCCCCCCCCCCCCCCCCCTCCCCCCCCCGTCTTGGTCTCGTGTGTATTTCCCCCCCCCTTTAATTTTTGGGGGTAATGCCCAAACCCCGTAGGTCCCCCCTCATTTTTTTTTTTTGAAGATCTCTTGAAAATATAAAATTTTTTTTTTTTTGGTGGATGCGTGGTGTATTTTTGTTGGGTGTTTTCCGATTTTAAAAGACATTTTTTTGGTTCCCCGGGCACCGGGCCCCCCCCGGATGCGCGGACCGAAACTTAAAAATAAAAGCATATATCAGCCGCCCCCACTTAGAACAAACCGAGACATTTTTTTTTTCAGAAAAAAAAGGAATGTTTTTTGTATGATCCCCTTACTTACCCAAATTATAACACTTGTATCGGGGATTCCAAGCCCCTTCCAAAAGCACTTTCGACCCAGCCCTAAAAAGAAATTTGGGATGAAGATGCGGCTTTCGTGCGAGTATAAGTAGGTTAATCCTGTCCCCCCACACAACCCCGGATGTGTGCAGTGTGTGCTGAGTGTGGTTCCTTGAGTCTCGACCTATTGAGAGAGAAGTGTCCTTGGCTAGCGATCGATGGAATCTGTCGATGCGCTAAAGTTGTGTGTGCCTGTAGATGTAGTCTGGAACTGTCGTCTAGACGGGTGCGCGGTATCAAAGGCAGGCTGCTAGAATTTTACTTGGGCCCTTTTTTTCAAACCGAGTTGGCTTGTACGTAAAAAACAATATAGACATATACGTTGGGGGTTGTTGTCTTTTGAAAAAAAATTATCATAACAGAAAAATCGGTGGGTTTTAAAATATTATAAGTATATAAATAATTGGGGTGGGTTATATATTAGTAATATTTACTAGTATATTCCCCCCTCCCCGGCAAGTTTTTTTACCCCCATGTTTAACAGACTAGCACAGGGGGCCCGTGTGCGGCGATAAAAATTTTTTTCAACCGAATGCCTTAAAGTAATCGAGAATTTAAAAGGAAAACCTTTTTCGCAATTTTGTCCCTACCCCCATTTTTTTAATTTGTTTTAAAACAGCTTTTTATAAGCTCAAATTTGCCAACCGGAAAAATTGCCTGTAACGTAATATAGTTAAAAAAAATCTAATAGAGGATTCGTTTGGGGGGAATTTATATATAAATAAAAATTAATTTATATTTGAAAAAAATATGGTGAATACGTTATAATGAGGTTAAATATATAGTGTTTTTTTTTTTTTTTTTTGCGATTTTTTCCGGCCCCCCCCCATTGTTTGTTAAAAAACAGACTGAGAAAGCCTTTCCAAATTTTTTTCAACCAAATGCCCTTTTTTTACCGTATATAGCATAGTATTAGTTTGTTTCCGGATAAAAAAATCTACGATTCGGGTTGGGGTAATATATAGTTTTAATATAAAATAAGGGGGGTGGTAAATTATTTTATTCGAATAATTCCCATAAATTCCCCCTCATAAAATTCCACAATGACAATTTTTTGTTTTTAATTGAGGTTCCGCCCCGAATTTGGGGCAGAAACCTGTTTTACCTGACTTGAGATTGTTTAACATAAGGTTTTTGCAAATTTAAACTGTCATAACTAAGCGCCTCCAACTAAAATTTTAAATTTTTAATTTCCAAGGTGAGAAAAAAAAGATAAATTTTTTTTTATCCTTTTCGAATAACGTAAAGGCTCCCAATCCCGTTAAACTTTTAAACAAAAGGGACCCCTGCAATTTGGGCCCACAACTCCCAAGATTTTTTACCCCAATTTCGGGGGAAAATTTTTTGGTTTAAATTACACTCCTTTCCCGAGACCCTCCCCTTGGTGAGAGGGGCAAAGCCCCTAAGTTAATTTTTTGGGTTTCCTCAAATAAACCCTTTCCAACCGTAAAGAAATTATATTTATTGAAAAAGAAGGCGTATAGATACTAACTAGGAAAAAACTTTAAGGAAATTGTTTTTAAACCTTGCCTTCCCAACAGAGCTCTTTTGAGCACATGTCAATAAAGTTAACCGCGGATGAAAGCATTAATATCGTTAAAAAATACACATTTTTAATATTTGTTTTGTAACTGACGAAAGCTTCCCCCTTGGCACCAATTCCAGTGGCCCCATAACAATTGGTATAAATCATGCGACCCCTGTTTTTTATATAAGTGGTAGGGGATTTAAACAAAATAAAAATGAAGGGGTGGAGTGCGGGAACAAACCGGGGAAATTTGAAATTTTTTTTTAAAACGTTTGAACCCGCTTTTTTTTTTTCAATTCCGTCTATACACATCTTAAGCCGAATAGAGTGAAAAATTTTGGCCTGTAAAATTGGGAAATTCCTTAGTGAATTAAGAGTTTAAGGTGCGGTAAAACTCTCAATGGTTTTATGTATTTATGCAGAGCCTAATGAAAAATTTACTTAGAAAAACATAATGAAATTTAATATATATATATATATGTTTAAAAAAAATAATATTCATATTATTTGTTTATTCGCAATGATAAATTGCAAGTAAGCTCGCCCTTATAGAGTAGAAATACATTTTATTTGTATGTGTTTGGAATTTTATGAAAGGGTTTAGGTTTTTTTTGAGGTCCTAAGGGCTAGGGGGGTTAAAAACATCGCTCCCAGTTTCAAACAGTTTATTCTAATCCTGCAGAGTTCAAGAGTTAAGAATTTGACGCTCCGTTACAAAAAACCCTGACGCTGAATAAAATACACACACTATCATTATTTCTTAATGTTGTGGGTGTTTGCTGAAATCACCAACCATCCAAAACACACGAAAACGGGCTATGGTCTCTCAAGACATTAAAGGACCGGGTACCCAGGCAGTTTTTTTTTTTGCCGTCGCAAGTATGGCGAGTGGGGGAGCGGTAGCTGGCGGCTTATACCTTGTGTCCCGTAGGATATGCGGTGTTTTTTGGAAAAACGGTCCCCGGGTCTAACGGAAAAAAAAGGACTCCGTAGCGCGGTTTAACGAAATGTCACCGCCACGGTGGTTAAAATATGATAAATGCAGTCGGGCTTAACATCGGCTGCGTTAAGGCTGGCAAACAGCCGCGGCTCATATCCGTTCCAGTACCTCGCGTTGGGGCAGCATGGGCGGTGGGGACCTGGATGCAAGACAACAAAGCTTTTTAACAACGGCGGGGTAGGAACCACGGCCCGAACGACCCACGGTCGCCAGTTTCCTCGGTGAAACCTAAGCGGCGGTGTATGGACTTCAGGCGTGCCCTTTTAAAACGGCGGTTGGATGGGCCCAGATCGCAACGGTCTCCCCGTCCTCCCGGGTAGCCGAGCGAGGCTGGTACCGCGGCGACTGCAAGGGCCGGGCTGAAAACGGCGGGGTTATGAGGGATGGATCCAAATAAACGGCACCACCCGAAAGGATCGGTTCGTGCAAGCAGCGGGGGTCGCGTTGGGAGGACCAGAGTTAATATGGTGCAGCGAGTCCCGCTGTTTAATAACGCGAAGCGGTAGGAAATGGGACGTGAGAAACGCCCGCTACACGGTTAGTTTTTTTTTTTGAGGGGCAGCCGGCGAGCAATCCGCAAGGCGGGAGAAATTTGGGGCCCCCCCCCATCGGCAAGTAAAAAAAGATGTAAAGTCAATGGCGGGAAGCGGACCCCCCCATAACCGGTGCGACGTCAAAAGCAACCCGCCCTCCGTTGTGCCAGGGGCCGAGGTGAGAGTCGGGGATACAAATGTAGGGCTAGCACCCCAGATTGGTGGTGTTATTGTTAGGTGGCCTGGGAGCCTAAGCGGCCGGCCTATCTCTCGTTTGTCCGGGTCGGGTTGGTTTTGGACAGTAATCGGAAGGGGATCCGAGTTTGAGGTCCGGACTAGGATTCCCGCCCCTTTTTTCGGGCAATCGAATAAGCGTAGACCGGGCCGGGATGCGCGCGGTCCACGCTTGTGGGGGGAATGATAGACTGTTGGGGAAGGTACTCACCCCCCCTCCCCCCCCCTCCCGTTTAGTTGGGGAGGGCTAGGAGGTTTTTTTTTTTTCACCGGGGGGCTGAGCAATAGCCAGCACAACCCCACTTCGCCCCATGCCCCTAACTGCTTTGCCCCGCACTATGATCGCCGCAAGGGGGGCGCGGAAGTTTTTATTGATTACAGCGATGTACCGGAAAGACCACTGCGTCGGGTTTCCCGAAATCCCTGGTATGGGCCCTCGGAGGGAGGCGGAAGTGATGGTAAAAGAAAAACCTTTTTAAACGCTGCACGCGGTAAGCCTAGATTGCCTTTGGTTGGGGCGCAACAGCGTTAGCCCTCGTACGCACACCCGCTTTCACCGGCTTGAATAATTAGAACCAAGCCTTTATGGTAGTAAAGGGGTGTTGCGGTTTTGGGGGGCCGGGTCCGTTTCGTGTGGGGGGGCAAAGTCGGTCAATTTTGAAATTAGCTGGGCGGACAAGATGTGTGTCCACAAACACCGAGGTGGTGGGCCGCCCGATAACTGGACACGGGAAAAAGTTATCGCTCGCAAGAGCCGACGCGCAACCGCTTGTTGTGTAAAGGTGTTAACCCCAGCGGGCGCTATTTGGAGCGGCCGTTGCCCTGCCTGAATAAAGAGAGCGGACAGGTTGCCGGGGCTCAGTGACTCTGCCCCGTATGGCTTTGATTTGGGGGATGAAAAAGCATTATTAAAGAGAACAGGGGAGTAAATTTTGTTTTTGCAATTTCGTTCCATTAGAGGCAAGCGGGGTCCCGCCCCTCAGACAACCGCAAAAGGGTGGGGCGCCGGAAACCGTGAGTGTGAAAAATAAAAAATAGTTATATTCTGTTTCCCCTCGTCGGAGAGTATCAAACCATACCCGCCTGGGTGGCCACGGGGGTGAACCCAGTGGTGGCCCGCATGGAAAACTCCCAAGCCGGGCCCCCCATGCTTGGAACTTGGCGAAAAACCTTCAGCTAGCCAGTTAGCCGAAGTGGGTTTTTTATGGATTAATGTTTTATGTTTTTGTTCTTTAAAAAAGGACCAATACCACTAGTCCTGTCAACGCCTCCTCCTAGTTCACGCTGTGGAGGAAACCTGCAAAATTGCAAAGAATTAATATGCCGTCCAAAAGTTTATAGTGTTTTTTCTTGGTAGTATGGGTTGGTGGCCTGCCATTTAGGCAAACATGGTTTTGAGGAAAGACTAATTCTACATAACACAAGATCGAAAAAAAAAGAAGAAAAAAAATCTTTAATATGGGAGTGTATAATTTTATTTCCATATTTGATTTTACCGATTTATCAGTGGGTTTTTGTTTGAGCTTATGGCTTTTATATATTGAAAGAAATTGAAGACCGTACACTAGTGGGGTTTTTTTTTGAGTTTACTTGGCGAGATAGAAATAAAATTAAGTTACAAGCGAGGGTTTTTTTTTGCAGGTTTTTAAGTGAATAGGAGAGCATACTACGTTGGGTTTTTTAATGCGGTTATTGGGTTATTGTAATGGGGGTATTGAAATTTTTCAAACATTTCTCCCTGGCTTAGCGAACATTATTGCCGCCGATCTTTAGTAAGATTAATGTCAGGCACCGAGGCTTTAAGTTATATTTATATGGCCTAGATGATTACCGTTTTTAACAAACTGCCCCGCGTCTACACCTAAGTGCCTAGATGGGTCGCTAATACGCTGCTGAGCCCATCGTCTTCCTACATGAACCCAACTTGTTTTCTTCATTTTGGTTTTCGTAGGTTATTTTTTTTTGAGCAAGACTCATGTTTAGATTATGCAGGCCCCTCCCTTCCGTAGTTACACCTCTGCTAATTCATTTTTCTCCAGTGGAACGCATAACCCGTTTATTTGATCCGCGTTGTTGGGTGTTTGTTTATGATTTGGCGTAGTTCAGGCTCAAAAATTTCGTCCCTCCTAGAACCCTTGCCCAGGTCTTGCACTCGTCCCCTAGATAAAATTACTTGGCTTTAAATCGTTTGACAGGCCCCGTTCAAGATGCCGCGTTTCATAATGTCGCTATCTTGTCTCTCGTTTCGCTCAGGTAGTTACCTATAAGAATTTGCGCTGTTTTTATCATCCCCCCTCTCCATGCCGATGCTCTTCCTTCACAAGACACGTCTAGCTTTCCAAATCAGCCTGGGTACTATATAACATCGCCGATAGTCCCTAATTTCGCCGAAACAATTCACCCCATTATAGGCCAGGAAGTTTTTTTTGGGCTCCGTTTATGTTAGTTGTTTGCCCCCCAGTAGTAACTTTGAGCCCGATCGGTAATAGCTCGTGGTCGAGGGTCAACAGATTACCCCATACAGAATGAATAGAGATATTTGATGTTTTACTGGCGTCGTACGTAGTCCCTCGCCCCCCTTATGGTATTTTAGGTAGAAGACGATTGCCGCCAATCGCACGTGATTTTTTCTTGTCCTACCCCCGTGTTTTTTTTTTCTTTCTTTCGAATTGCCGCGTTCATGTACTTTGCTCTTGCAGGCCAATATTTGCTTTGTGAACACCTGAGTCCTAGGATTCAAATTTATTCCCCTGTCAGGCGTTGGGTTGCGCATTAAATGATGTCGGTTATTTTTACTCGCTACCAAATCTGGCTATCTTGTTTTCATGTCTCCTCCCTTGGTTTATCGGGGAATTTTATCCTCCTCTCAACATTTCCATTAAATTGGCGACTGCAGAGTGGGACGTTTTTGATAAAATAGTGCCCATATGTCCTCCGCAAAGCTCAAAGATAATGCCAGGAAAGCTAGGTCGAGCAAGATTATTTTTTTGGTAATTAAATACACGAGAGATGGGTTGCAACGGGTATAGGGGGGATGATTGTGAGCCAAAGTGTGGTTTAGTTTTTACATTCGATGAACCCTAACAAGGGGCCAGTGGAATGTTGTTGATGCAGTCCTTGTCGTTTAGTTTTCCTGCAAAGGAGATATGGTGCAATGTCAAAATCCTATGGACCCGATACTTTCGGGATAAAAGAAATACACGGACAATAACTTGTCTCACTAGTTGGTCTTAATCCTGGCAGATCTTCCCCCCAGATTGGATATTAGGGTGGATACGTTTTTCGCCAGTTAGAACTATTCTGGAGTGAAGCCCATTTTTGACGTAGTATAGACTCAAAAGGTCCCATAGGACTATATCTAGGAGACTCTACGGGGAATTTACCGCATCACTATATCTATAAGTGTATTTTTTGTCCTTTTAGAGTGGCCCGCTAACCGATTGGCCGGCAGTACATGAACAACCCACGGAGCAAAACTTTCCCTTCCCTGGCTATACAGTGGGTATATCTAAAATTTTGGGGGCATGAGCCAGTCGCGTTGTCCGACTCGCCGCCAGCTGATTTGTGTGAAGTTTAGAATATGGGATTCTAATGCTATGCCGTGATTCGGCGGAGATTATGTCATGTAAGAATGGTCCCGCTCCCCAAAGAATGTCCTCACTGGTTGTCCTTGTCCTTGGCAATAGAAGCAGCGCTGAGTATAGGAGATCACGATCCTTTGGTGTATATAGAAAGGCAAACCGATGGCAAAGTATTTCTATATGGCAAAATTGTTCGGAGTTATATCTGATTGTGAGAACGATCATATTTGTTTAAATATTGCGGAGGTCTTTGTTCAGGCGAAGAAAGATTTTTTTGGGTGCTATTGCTAATATTTCACATGCACCACAATCTCGAAAAAAAAAAGGTTTGTCCGCCCCGAAATTGTGCCCAGTGTGGTGAACTTATTGGGATAAGGCGCCCCAATAACTAAAGTCGTTTTGTAAAAACCGGATGCACGTGTAGTGGTTAAAACGTCGCACAACAACACCCATAACCTATCGGACCGAAACCCACAGAAAAAAAAACAACAAAATGAAACGTTGGTTTTTGCATTTTTGGAGAGCGTTTTATGGTCAGTGCGATTTTTTAGGATGCCGGGGGGGGGAGATAGATATTATTTGTCCTGGACTGCGGTGAGAAATCAAACCTATAACCTTAGACTTAGAATGAGGCAATTGTTACGTATATTTACGCAAAACACCGTAAGGTTTGGCCGCTTTGCTACTACCGTCGCTAAGACCTGATGCTCAGTCTAGTTGACCGTCAGTGTTGAGTGAGTGATTCGCATGCATCAAATAGCAAATTCTATTACTGTTATAAGCTCTACTGGTTCATTTTCACTTGATGCGCACTTATAAACATTGAACTGCTTCCTGTTACTATTGATTTTTTGTCCGCTATAGCATATACATCGCCAATCCATCTTCACTTTGTAAACTTTATTCCTGTTATGATAGGCCTCCATAAGTCACTCAACCCCCACTATGGACACATTATGCTTCAAACCAATAGAAAATGCACACTAATAGTGGGATACATTGTAGGTTTTTGACTTTTCTCAACTTGTCGTTTTTTTTCGTTATGTTTTGCGGCTCAACCACCCCATATATAAAACCATCCAATTTTTGCAAATATTTATTTGCAATTCGCAGGTCCCTACACGAATGTTTTTGAACCCAGCGGGAGTTTTGGGTGTGTTCGCCTATTGTTTTTTTTATTTAAGAAACGATAATAACTACTTCTTTATTCGGACCTCGTTTAGCGTTTAGCTTGAAAGTGAGGTGCGGGCGCGGCCTGTTCATGGCGCCACGGTGGTTGATCACCTCTATCCCCCCGCACCTAGGGACCCGTTAGCGACCGAGCCGCGAAAAGGTGGAGGTGGTTTTCCCCGCCCGCCGCCCTTTTCGGGATCAGACATACTATTTCCCATCCGCTTCGCGGCGCTCCCAGACCTTAAGGTTCTGGACCTTGTTTGCGGCCCCCGGGCCGCCGCCCCCTGCCGCTCAAATTGACGAAAATACCCGCCCCCCAAAAAAAAAAATCTCTCCCCCTCTACAGAGCTTCGCTGGGCCTGGCCAGTTGCGCCCCGAGGGCGCCGTTCCCCACCCAAATGGCGGCGCAGGTTGCTCCAACTTCCGTGCCCCAACGGATATATGGGACGACCGCGATGCAGTGGGTGGATTTCTTTCGGAACTTTATCACTTTTCCCCTCAGCCAGTTACGCCCAACCTGTGAGATGGTTTTTGTGTTGAAGCGGGTCCCCACCGCCCGCTCCAGAATGG
Source organism: Eurosta solidaginis (assembly GCA_029619165.1). Taxonomy (NCBI): domain Eukaryota; kingdom Metazoa; phylum Arthropoda; class Insecta; order Diptera; family Tephritidae; genus Eurosta; species Eurosta solidaginis. The sequence continues at coordinate 16,570 of JARSSU010032001.1, read as the reverse complement.
AACCGCGCTTGCCTTCGTAACGGAACCGCACGGTACCCTCCTTCGGTCCATAGCCTTCGCAGGCGGTTTCTTATCAAAGCCGTGAGGAGTCCAGATGCGTTAGCCGCACAGTAGCTACTTACGCGGCCTGGTAGCGCGTTATACGCAGTTAGTAAATACCGTTCCCGCCCGCTCCGGCAACGGGTTCCCCCCAGTAAACTGCACACGAGTGGTTCACTCGCCTCTGGTAGCGGGAGATAGGTAGTCTTCCGCCACCTCTGTGCGTCATACTCTAGTTGGCTGGCCAATCTAGAGAGTAGGCCGATCCGGGGTTGTTGCCCCCCCGCCAGGCGGCTGTGAAACCAGCAGAAACTAACCGTAGATTTTCTCACTAGTCCCCCTCTTCTGCGCCCCGCCTAGGAGTCGAACATGCGTCACTCGTTTCCCTGAACTTAAAATCTGATTTCTGCTTGCGCCGAAGACGTGCCCGACCAATCCCCGAAATCCTCCGAATAGCTGTTCCCAACCGAACCCGCCCCCCGGAAATACGTAGCGCGCAAACCGCTGCCCCGAGGAAGCCCAAAGAGCTACTCCCCTTACTAAATCGGCTGAGCCGCATCGCTTCCCCTTCGTCTCCCTTCGCCGGCGCCTGCGGCAACATCAGCCTCGTGTTTTGCCTACGGCCCGACAGTTGGCTCGTCCCGCCCATAGAAGCTACTTGGGATAAGCCGTTGGTCCATTACCCCTTAGTCCCCTTGGCTCTGATGGCCTTGGCGGCGTAGTGGCTTGCCCGCAAGCTACTTACCTCAGTTTTGTGTCGGCTGCTGCTTTTGATGTTCGCTCATACCTTTGAGCCGCCCGTTAAAATATCCCCCCCTGCTGCCATCCCCCATTTAGCCCCCAGCTTACCTCACTGCTGCTCACGGACCGAACCCGTTAGGTCCGTTCTCTTTGCCCATCATCCTACCAAGCGCCCGTTTTTATTTAGTCAGTCCGCTGGTGCTGATGCAATTGCGCGTCCAACCACGGCCCCTGCTGGCCTAAGTGAGTTTACGGACGACTTGGGATTTGCCGTCTTTGGGCGCCATCCCCTAAACGCAGCGCGTTAAATAAAGTCGCTGGCATCTCATCCCGAGCGCTGCATAGTACACACGCGTATTGGTGTCGTATAGCGGACTGTCCCTATCTCGGCGCACCCCGTTGAGAACGCGCTACACACGCAACTCCCGTCACGCGCCGCTGTGCACGACGTAACCGTGTTGAGCCTCTTTTTCTGCCCAGCCCCGACCGCCTGTCTAAGCCGCTTAGCTTTCTCCCTAGCGCCCGGACCGCCCCCCGCTGCCTTATTTGACCGTATAAACCGCCGTAACAGGTCCGATCCGTTTTTTACCCTACCGGTTTTGGGTTTTATTTTTCCACCAGCCCCCTAAATCCCTGAGAACCTCGCGTCTTACCATTGGTCCAACCCGGGCGTTTAGCATCGGCCGCCTCGTCCCCCCATGCGGCCATCTTTTTGCCCGAAACGGGAAAATACCTTGGCCTCTTGTCCAGTGCTTATTTAATTGTTGACCAGCCCCCGTGGTGGTGTGGCGTGTGTTTCGTAACACATACAATAGTGTTGTAGTGTTTTTTAAGTTCCCAGTAGGGGTTGTTTTTTTTGATGGGGAAAGAGCCCTATACTACTGTCCTGGTACCCCTTGGATTTTGTTTTGGAAAAACTGAGCCGGTTTACCCCCACGCCTTATACAAAAACCCCACCCTTTCAATAAAATTTGCCATATTCAGTTCTTTGTTATATCTTATAAGCCGGACATAAGGGCCCTTTCTATTGCTAATTTTCATTGCGAAAACCCAATAGTGCGATATCTAAAAAATTAAAGAGTAGCGGCCCTCCCAGTATCCTATATGGACATAAATACCCCATTCTTTTTTTAGCCGTCAGATAACTTTTAACTCCCTGCGCGGTATAGAATTTTGAAAAGGGGTTTCAACGGGTTTGAAATTTCAATTGGTCTCCGTGTTTTTCGCCCTCCTTAGCCGTGTGCGCTTCATATTATTTCCGTTCTTAATGTCCCTTACATTCGCTTTAATAATAAACCATGGCGTTGTGCGCACGAAAGAATTGACACCAGGTTCAAGAAAACCCCGGCCCCCCCCCTGTTCCTCAAGAGTTTTACAACATTTTTTTAATTATCCCCCTCTTTTTGGTACTTTACTTTTGATTGTCTTGTTTCCCAAATCTCCTGTTTTTTTTTTGGGACGCCCAGTTTTTTGTCAACCCATGTTCTTCTTTTTTCCCCCCCCTAAAGTTTATTTTTCCCTCCTATTAGTATGTCTTCCCTCTATCTCACCGCACCGTGATCCCCTCCCCCTCCTAACCATTTTGTCTACGGTTGTTGAAATTTTTTCCCCCCCCTTTTTCAACAGAGCAACACCCTTTTTTTACCGGTTTAGCCCTTTAGTGCCCCCCCCCCTCCCCCCGCTTAATTTTCCCGGTCCAAAATGTTTTTCCCTCTTTTTTGCCTTTTTTTTTTTTTTCCCCTTTTTGCCCCCAGTGCCCCCCCCTTTTTTTTCTTTTTTTTTCTTTTTTGTTTTTACCTACTTTGTTTTTACCTGGAATTTGTATGCAAGTTCCCACCCGCCCCCTTATTTAACTAAAATCCCGCCAGAAAAACGCTATACTCCCCTCATCCCCCTTTACGGTGATCAATTTTATTGAAAGTTGAATTTGGGGCCCAAAAACTTTTTTTGGTATTACAAAATAATACCCTAGTTCCAGTTAGAGCCATGTACCACAAGCTGGTTGAAAATTTGGGGGGGGAAATGCTTGCCTCCCCCCCTTTTTAAGCTTTGTTTGTTTTTGCTTTGGTTTTGTGTTTTATTCGAGACAAAACATGGGGCCCCCCCCCCGGAAATCGACCAAAAAAACGAAAAAAAAAAATATATTTATATTTAACACCCTTTTATCATTGACGGACCACAACCAAAGTGTGATATATTAATTTTACTTTAATAAAGCATAATACCTTTGTAAAAGCCCAAATTTTTCCCCGGTGGCCCAGGATTTTGGATGGCGGTTTGTGTAAAATAGCCCCGTTGTTTGTTTTAAAAAAATTCTGGGGGTTTTTAAAAAAGAAATTTCTGCCGGGGAAAAAGGTTGTTTTTTTTTCCCTTCTTATCCTGAAAAAGCCCCCCCCAAAATATCTTGTTTTTTTTAAAGCATTTTTTGCCGGGTTTTTTTTGAAATTTTTTAAAAGCCCCTTTTCCCTTAGCTGGGTTCTTCTAAAAAATGGGGCCCAGCCTGAAGAAATTTTGGCCGGGAAAAATAAAAGACTAATATATTCCCTAACCGATCCTCCCCCAAGACAACCAATATATATGGCTTAATAAATACCGGTAAAAGGTCAACGTCGGTTGGGGGTGGGGGGAGTTTTTATAATACTTTAATAATCTATACGACCCCCGAATTGTTCTCCCCCATCCCAATTTTTGTTTTTTGTTTTTTTTTTTTAGGCAAAAAACAATTTATGGGCTTCCCCCAAATTATGAAAACAAGAAAAGTAAATAAAGTGAGTTTAAGGTTTTTTTTTTTTTTGGGAAGCTTGGTTTTCCCCCAAATTCCTGTTTTTTTTTTTTTAAAATTGAAAAGTAGAAATTTTATTAAACAAAAAAACCCCCCCGCCCTTCCCCTTTCCCCGCCCGATTTCCGGCTCCGCACAAAAAAAAATCTTGAAAGGGACCCCTGAAGGGTTTTTTTATTTTGGGCCAAAGATACAAAATAGAAAACATAAAACCCGGAACAGACCCGGAAACCCCCATGGTGCACTCTAAATCAAACTCCCAGGCTCTTTCCCCCCCCCCCCCCCCTGTGTAAGGGACTTTTTTAAACAAATCATTTTTTTTCCCTGAAAAAGTGTTTAATAAAACAAAAACAAATTAGTTGTAAAAGGGGTTTTTGTTATAACTTTTTGGGGTTGGGGGTTGAGGAAAATTGTTTCCCCCCCCAAAAAAGCCCTCCTGTTTCCCCCAAAAAAAACGTTTTGTTTTTTTTTTTTGTGGTTCCCTAGGGGGCCAGCACGAAATCCAAATTTTTATTTTTGTTTTGTTTTTTCAGAATTAAATATGAAACGTTTTAAAAACCTGAAAATTTTGGAATCTTTTTTCTAGGCCCCTTTTTAAAACAAGGGGGGCCCATAAATGCAATTGAAACCCCAGCTTTTTGTTTTTTTCTATGACCCATTTTAATTACTAATTTATTGTGCTTCCCCTCATATTTTTTTTTTCAATGCCCAAAACTAAAAAAAACGGGGTTCCTTGCCTATTTTTTGTTCCCCCCCTTACGCCCCCCCCTCCCCCGATTTTCCCATCCAAGTGCACGGCTGGAAAATGTTTCCCCCCTTTTCCCCTTAATTCCCCCTTCCCCCCCTTCCCCCTTTTATAAACTCTACCATAACCGCCCGAAATCAAAAATACATTTGCCCCCCCTTTGGCATACCCACCCAGTAATGCTCACTTCACCGCTACAAACAACACAACCCACTGCCCCCCCACATGGCAGTATTCTTTCTTGTTTACCAAACTCATTGGTATTTTTTTCCCCCACCATCCCCGCCGAGGTCCACCCCACTACGGGTTAGCTATTTTGGACCACCCAACACCGCCCCTTCGCAACTTTTTTCTGGTTTTTCGTTTTCCCCCCCCCCGCCCCCCCACCTTATCCGGGTCCCCCTTAAAACAGAGCCCCCCTGGGTTAAGTTGCACTTCCCAATTGGGTGCTAGCAGAACTCCCAACCACCACCAACCGTTCCCTCCCAAGAGCAGAAGCCGGCCGGACACGTTCCCGAAGGTTGGGCCCCCCGGGGTTTGTTCCGAAAAGCCCCCTCGTTGTCTCTTAATTTACTTTTTTCGTCTGCCAGGTGTTTGTTTACACGTTAAAAACTTTAAAACCTAACAGGTCCCCCCCTCCCCACACCTTTGTTTGGAATTCCCGGCAAAACTCCCACTCCCTAAGATTTTCAAAAATAAGTTTTGATATTTTTGTTCCCCGCGTTAACCCTCTTTTTTTACCATTTTGGGGGTTTTTTTGGTCCTAATCAAGGACCCCTTTTATTTTGTTCTTTTTTTTTGTTTTTTTTGCACATACATTCCCCCCCCCCCCCCCCTGAAGGGTTGTTTGTTGTGATTTTTTTTGTGGGAAGTACAACCCCGGTCCCAAAATTAAAAAAATAAAATTCGAAACCCCTTTTAATTCAAGCAACGGCCCTTAACCGAGGGGGACGGGGTAAGAATTTTTGTGGGGAATTTTTCCTCGCAATTCCCCTTTTTGGTTGGGTTAGATTTTGTTGGTACGAAAAACAAGCAACAACAAACACAAAATTTTTCTAAGAGCAAAAACAAAAAAAACGCAAAGACAAAAATCCGCCCAGAAACAGTAATTTTTTTGGCCTTTGGCCCAAATTAATAAACTCCGTTGTCCTTCCAAAAAACACCGACAGTGGGTGGCCCCCACAAATCTTTCCAAAAGGCCCCCTGGGAAATCCCCCCAGGAGGGACCCCGGTTTTTAAACATCCAAGAAGTGTGAAAGAAGTACAGAAAAAAACGGGTGTAGTATAGTTGTTTTTTCCCGATTCCAACCAATTTTTTTTGTGGAAATTCGCAAGGGATGGAAACCCCCACGCAAAAAAAATAACACCATCGCCACCTACCACAAAAGCTTTCCCGCCCCGAAGAGGAAAAGAAAAAAAAAAGTGGACGCTCTGTAACAATAAAAATGGGTGCCCCAATTCCCCCCCCCACAATGGGTCCCGCCCCAAGAGGATGTACCCGCACTTTACAATAACATCCTAAAAGGATGCCCAAAGCCAAACCAAAGAAAGGTTTCGGCAGTGGGGAAAAAGTGTCCAAAACAAAGGCAAAAGCCCCCCCCAAAAAAGGGGTAGAAAACCCAAATCCGAGAAAAACCCCAAAACATGTGAAAATGGCCCCTGAAAATTCAGAAAAGCCCCCCGTTTTGAGGTCCCCCGCAATTACGTTTTTTTTTTTTTGTTTTTATTTTTTGTTTTGCCAAATTTTAAATCCGCCCCCCCAACAAGAGTTTTTTGTTTTTGTCTTTTTTTCCAGTGGGAGGTAAATTTCCCCCCCCACAAAAAAAGGTGTAAAAAAGGTCCCACTCCCATCACTTTTTTTTTTTGACAGTGTATTCCGTTTCCCCCCCGTGGTTTTTTTTTTTTCCCCCCAGTCCTTATTTTTTAATTACCCCCCCTTACCAAGTTTTGTTTGTTAGAAAAGCAACCCGCCACAACAGAACTAGTGTGCACACCCAGAACCCCTTTTGTAATTCCACCGCCTCAGGTTTGGGGGAAGAAATAAAAGTTTGTGTTTTTTTTGTTTTGCTGTGCACTTCCTTTTTTTCTAGCCCAATTTTTGTGAAAAATTTGGGGAAAAAAAACCAGCGGCCGAAATTTCCTTTTAAAACAGAAAGCCAATTTCCAAGAAGGTTTACGAACCACGGAAACCCCCAGCTTGTTGTTTTATGAAAGTCCATTTGGAAATTGGGCCTCCGCCGTTTTTTGGGTTCCCCAAAAGAAAGGAACCGTTTTGTTACATTGGAAAAGCCCACCTGGAAAATAAGAAAAAACATAAAGAATAAAAGAAAAATTTACATTTCCCCCAAAGTTGAAAAGTTTTGCCCGCTGCCCCCCCCCTCAAACAAAAAACAAAACCGTCACCAAAACAGTTCGAATTTTTGGGAGCCCCCCTTATTTTGTTGTGCCAAAAAGGATGTTTTGAGGGCTCCCCCCCCTCGGCAAAAAAACACGAATTTGTTTTTGTTTTGGAAAAAAGGTTTGTCCCCATAACATTCTTGGCCCCAAAATATTGGCGGGGACCCAGGGCACCCGTGGGGGAAAAGTTTAAACACCGGGAGGGTTAACAAATCCCCAGAGTGTTTGTTTTTTTTAAATAAAAATGTGGGGCAAATACCAAAAATACGGGTACCCACCCGAAGAAAACAGAAAGCGAAAGGCCCGGACCCCCCCCGGCTCAAATAAATTCCCAAAAAAAAAACCCCAAAAACCTAACAAATTTTCCCGGCAAGAAACGTTTAATCCCCCCCCCAAAGCCCCCCACTGACTTCCCAAGGAATGTTCCCAGCCGGGGTGTCCCCCCCCCCCCCCCCCCCCCCACTTTTTGTTTTTTGGGAAGTTAGCCCCCAGTCGCCCGTATCAATTTTTGGGAAATCATTTGGAAAGGGTTAAACGCCAGGTCCCAGAAGAAATAGTGAAAAAAATTCCAGTTCCCAAAAAATGGACCCTTCTTTTTTTTTTTTTTTTTTGTTTAAAGTGTGGGGGTGGAAAAAAAAAAAAAGCCAGGGGACAAATATTGGCCCGCCCGGTCTTTTAACATTTTGCCAAACCCCCAAAACACCCCCCCCCCCCTTGACCAGTTTTTTTTTTGTTGTTTTTTCCAAATAAAAATAGTTCTTTTTGGGGGTGGGGGGGTTCCCTCCCCCCCCGTAATTACGGCCCAAGAAAAGCAAATAAAAAGAAGGGAGAAAAAAAAAACAAAAAAAATTGAAAATTGCAAATTCCCCTCCCCCAGACCCAACCTCAATCGTTTTGTTAAAAAAAACCCTAATTCGAGTTAAAAGCCCCCCCCACCTACCCGCAAAGGGGGGCGGTGCCCCCCCCACCCCCCCCCCGCCTGGACCCCCCTGTCCCCCCCCCAGCCATATTTTTGGTGGGCAAAAATGTGACCACCCCCCCCCATAAAAATTCCCCCCTCCTTTTTTAAATTTCCCCGCGCCCACGCGAGAGTTTTGGAAAAAAATAGTGATCCCGCCGAGCAAAAATTGGGAAAAAAACAGTACCGTTTTCTTGTCCCCTTGAAAATACTTTGTTTTTTAGAAAAACATACCCCCGGTGTTTTTTTTGGGTGCAGTCCCCACCCCATTCCCATTTTTTCCATTTTCCCCCCGGATTCCCCCCAGAATGTTTTTAGTCCCAAAACCCAAAAAAAAAAGATAAAATGGGACCCCAATTTGATTTTTTTTGTTTTTTTTTTTTTTTTTGGAGCCAAGTGAAAAAAATTTTACCCGTGGGCAGCCCCCCACGGGGGGGAGGGGGAGGGGGGAAAACACATCCCCCCCCAGGTTTAAAAAATTTCTATGGGAAAAGAAGAAAAAGGTCAAAAATAATTTGGGGGCATATTAAAAATGAAAACCATGGGGATTAAGCCTTTTCCATTTTAAGCTTGTTGTTACAAAAGAAAACAACACAGCCTTTTGGGAAAATGGGACAAGAAAGGAGCCCCCCCCAAAGAAGAAGAGTTGGGGTGCCACCCCCCTTTTTTTTTTTTTCCCCAAAACCCATTTGGGAAAAAAAAGGAAGCTGTTTTTTTTTTTTTTTTTTGTTGCACTGCCCCCCCCCCAAATGGTTTTTTTTAGCCAATAATTTTTTTCCCGATTACCCATGGGAAAGCAAAACAATTGTTTTCTTTTTTTGTTTTGGTTTGTTTAAGAATTTTGAACCAGATGGCCCACGAAACAAAAGTGGGGGGAAAAAAATGTTTTTTCCCCTTTTATAGGGGGAGGCGTTTTTTGTTTTTTTTTTATTTATATATAAGGATGAAAACGAAACCTTGGATTCCCCCCCCCCCCCGAATGGGAACATAGGAAAGAAGGAAATTTGGCAACATATTTTTTTACAGCCACCGTTTTCCCCCGGAAATTTTTTTGGAAAAAAAAAAAACCCAGAAGAAAAAAGTGAGTTGGAACATCGTTTGGTTTTTGGTTTTTTTTTAATTACGACGGAGAAAAAAGGAAGCCCAAAAACCCCCATTTTTTTTTTTGGCCCCCCCCCAACAAAAAATTACCCCTCCCCCCCTAACCGGGCACAAGTCCCGGATGTTTTTTCCCCTCGTTGGGGGTCACCCCCCCCCCCAGGGAAAAACCCAGATCCACGCGCGTTTTTTTTTTTGAAAAAAAAAAGTTTGGGGGCCTTTTCCCCTGTCCAGTTTCCCCCCCCCCTCCACCCCCCAATCCCGGAAAGGGAACAACATTGTGGGGCACGGTGGGGGGGGGGAAACCGAAGCCCCGGAACTTTCAACAAAAAAGCCTTATGAAACTTTTTTTTTTCTTTTCCCTTGTTTTTGAAAAAAAGCCCCTTCCGGAAAAGGTTTTAAAGTTTACCCCCATGGGGGGAAAAAAATTTTTTTTTGCCGAATGCAATGTTGGGGGGTTTTTCCCCCCCAACCGGAAAAGAAACCAAATGGTTTTGTAGGTTTTTTTTTTTGGAGGGGTGAATGGCCAACGCACTGGTTCAATAGGGCCCAGAAGGCCCCCCTTAAGTGAAAAGGAACATGTTTTTTTTTATTTAGATGTTCCCCCCCGGCCACTTAAAATTTTGACCCTAATAACCCGTTGGGGGGGTTTAAATGGAAAATTGAATTTGGGAAAACAACAAGGAAAACAAAACCCTGTTAGGAAAAAGTAGGTGTCCCCCCAATGCCCCCCTTAGAAAAAGAATTAAAACAGATCCTTGGGGTAAAGAGTATTTCTCCGAAAGCAAGAAAAGGAAAAAGGAAAGATTGGTTTTTTTTCCCCCCCCCCCCCCCCCCCCCCCCAAGCCCAAGAGGTCCCCCGTTTTGCCCGAAAGTCCAAATTAAAAGTTTTGGGGCCCCCACCCCCCAAGTTTTTGGTTGGGGGGGGAAACAAGTTTGGTTTGAAAAGAAAATTTTTTTGGGGATTCCCCCCGGTTTGCACCTCCCTTTATTTTGCCATTCAAAAAGTTTAAAAAATTGGGAAAAAAGATTTTGGGGGGAAAGGGCAAAAATTTGGTTCCCCCCCCCCCCCCCCCCCCCCAATATGGCCCCAAAAAGAAGAAACCCGTGATAGTTTTTTTTTTTGTTTGTCCCCCCCCCCCCCCAAGAAAAAAAGAGGAAAAATTTTTTTTCCTTGAACGTGGGGGGGGGGCTTTTCAGGCGGAGCTTTGCCCCAAATTGGTCCCCCCCCCCCCCCCAAAGTTTTGGGGGAAAGGTCACCCCCCACCCCCTTTTGGAAAATCAACGAAAAAAATCAAAAAGAAAAAAACCACCTCCCCCGAAGGTTGGGAAAAAAAATTTTTTTTTTTAAAGCAAAGGAGGGGATTTTTCCTATTTTTTTTTTTTTTGGGTTTTTTTTGGTTGCCCCGTTTCAGTCCCCGCTTTATCACCCGTGGAGTTGGATTTTTTTTGCCACCCCCACTGCAGAAAGGGGGGGTTTAATGCCCAACCAGAGGGGCGAAAGGGGGCCCAAAAAACCCCCGAAAAGTTCCCACACCCCCCCAATGGGCCACAGAATTGTAAAAAACAAGCAATCCCCCCGCCCCACAATGGATGGGTTTTTCCCACCCCGGCCCCCAAAAAGGTCCCCCCCACGCCCCCCCATAAACTTTGGGGTGGAGGGGTTTTTTTTTGTTTTATTGGATTTTTTAATTTTTCCAGTTTTAAAAAATGGCCCAGAAAAAAAAGGTTTAATTTACCCCCAAAATTTTCCCCCCAAAAAACCAAGAAAAAGAGCCCAGAAAAAACAATTTTTAGCCAAGAAAAATGTTTGGGTTTCTTGTTTTTTTCAAATAAAAACCGGGAAAAGTGGGGGTTTTTTTTGCAACAGGGGTGAATATTGTTTTTTTGGGTTTGTTTTTTGAACCAATGGGGGCAAGTTTTACTTTCCCCACCCTTTTTGAAACCCCCAAAGGGCCAGGAAAAATTTTTGTTTTTTTTGGAATTCCCCAAGCTTTTTGTTTTGGGGTTGCCAAGGAAAAAAAGTGTTTAGCCAAGAAAAAAAATTGGGGCAAACATTTTCGAAAAACAAAACCACCGGGAACCAACCCTGCATTTGCCATCCCCCTCCAGTTTTCCCCCCGAATTTTGGGGTAAAAAAAAAATCAATGGTGGAAACGTTTTTTTTTTTTGTTTTTTATTTTTTTTTCAAAAATAAGAAAAAACATTTTTTGGGAAAGAAACAAGGGCCCCCCCCACAAAAACATTTTGTGAAGAGGAAAAAAAGTAAAAGTATGAAAACCCCCAAAGGGTTTTTAAACCATAAGGCAAACCCTAGGGAAACAATTAACACCCCTACATTATTTCCCCCCCCCCTTGATTGGGCCCTACCCGGAAATCGGGCCAAAAGTTACCAATGACAACCCAACCCCCACGTGGCCCCCCCCCCCAAAAAAAAAACACTTTCCCGCAAAAAAGGTTTTAAATTTTTTTTTTTTTTTGGGGTGCAAATTTGAAAAAAACCCCCGTTCCCCCGAAACTGCCCCAGCTTTTGGAAAAAAAAAATTTGAAGTATTGGAAAAAAAAGTTTGTTAAACATTGGCGATTGGGGCCCGGAAAAAAGGAAGGGGCAAAAATGGGTTTTCCCCCCCCCCCAAAAGAAATCCCCCCTTAGTGGGGGTTTCCCTTTTTTTGGAAAAGAAAACAAAAGAAAGCTTTTTTTAGAAGTGGGAGGAATCCCAACGGTTTGTCCTTTGGGGTTTAAAAAGGCAAAAAACGAGCAAAAAGGATTAATGAGTGAAAAAAACAAAGTTAGAAATGGGAAAAAAAAGCGAAAGGTTACGAACCCAAGGGGGAAAGGAAAAGTTTTTAATTTTTGTTTTGGTTTGGCTTGCCTTTTTATGAAACCCAAAAAACCCCCCACAACGAAAAAAAAAAAAAGGTGTTTTTTGTGGTTTTCCCCCCCCCCCCCCGAACAAATTTTTTGTTGGGGGCGCAGTGTGTAAAACCTTGGGAAAAAGGGCCCCCCCAGTAACAAAAAAGTTTTTTTTATTATTGTTGGTTTTTATTTATGTTGTGTTTCAGTTTTTTTTATGTTTTAAGAAAAAAAACGGGAATTATTCCCAAAACCCCGCCGATGTTAAGTTGGGTTTGATGACCCGCGCCCCCTAACACAAAAACCCCTCACCAAACCAAACGGAAAAAAAACCAAAGTGGACAAAGAAAAAAAAGGTGGGGGTTGTCCCCATTTTTGGAGAGGTGTTCTGATCGGGGTGACGGAACCCCCCCCCCCAAATACCTTTAAGGTGGAGGGCAGTTTTTTGGTTTTTTTTTTTTTGTTATGTAACCGAAAAAAAACAAGAAAAATTTTCCAAAACAACATCCCCCCATTCCATCACACCTAACCCCCCCCCCCCCCCCCTGGGTTAGTTTTTTTTCCCTTTTTTTTATTCACCTTAAACCTGGAAACCCCTCCCCCTGGTTGGTATCTTTATTTTTTTTTCCCTAGTAGCCCCCATAAACCCAAAACAAACCAACCCCCCCTTTTGGTAAAACTTATTTCTTAAATAAAATAAAGCAGCCGATAAAGTTCGCCCCCCCCCAGAAACCCCCAACCCACCTTGTTGATAATATTCAAAATGAACCCGAATGAAACAATATCACCAAAATAAGTGGGTTGTGTTTTGGTTTTTAACCTTTCTTCAAACCAGTGTTTGTTTTTTGTTGGGGGCGGGCCCCCCCAAACCACCCCCATATCAACCTATTTTCCCCCCCCCAGAAATTTTTTTGCCCCCCCAAATTTTCTTTTTTTTTTTTTTTTTGGCAAATTTCAAAAGTCCCGCGCCCCCCCTCACCAAGGGTTAAGCCCCCCCAATCCCCCCCCGGGAGGTGGGTGGGGGGTTAAAAGTGAAAACCACGCCAAAACAAATTTCTTTAAAAGACCCACTTTTTGGGGGCCCCTTAGGCCTTTGTAAAACCCCCTTTGGAGGTTGGGAAGGGGCCTCTTGGTTCCGCCCCCCCACCCCCTGGGTTTTTCACCCCTCTCATGAGGGCCCCAACCCCCCCCCTGGAACGAATGACGCCCACCCGAAAGGTGGGGTTTTGGGTGTTTCCCCCCCCCCCTTTTGTTTCGTGACCCTTACCCCTTTTTACCCGCCCCCTCCGTCGCCCCACCCCCTTTTTTTGGTGGTGCCTTTTTTTTTTTTTTGAGCGGGGCCGCCCCGCCCTTGCCCTTCAAACCCCCCCAGTTTTTGATCCCCTCCCCTCCCAGGCTTTCGGGCCCTTTGCCCCGGTTGTGCAGGGGGCCGCCCCCCGGTCCCCAATTTGGCCGGGCCCCCCCCCCGGGGTCCCCCCCCCCCCCCCCCACCCCACCCTCCCCCACAGTGGGAAATTGGGACCCGAACGGGCCCGAACCCCCCCTCCCCACCCGTCCCCCCGGCCCACCCACTTTTTTTTGGGGGTGGAGGGTTTATTCTTAGTTTTTTTTGTTTTTTTTTGAATCCCGGGGCCCCGCCGCCCCCCCTTTCAAATTGGGACCCCCCCCCCAAAAAAACAACCCCCCCTCCCCCCCTCAGCTTCTGGGTTTTTTTTTTAAGAAATATCCCCCTGGCCCCCCCCCCTGGGAAAGCCGGGGGGGGTTTGTTTTTTTTGGGGGACCACTAGGTGAAAAAAGGTAAAAAGTAGGTGTTGTTGGGGTTTTTTCGGGGGGGGGGCCCCCCCCCCCCCCCCCACCCCCCTTTTGGGGGGCCCTTGCCCCAACCATGAACCCCGAACCGAAAGGAATTTTGGTCCCTTCCCCGTTTTTTCCCGCCATTGGGTCCCCCCACCCCCCCCCCCCCCCCCCCCCCCCCCCCCCCCCCCCCCCTGGTTAAAGGAATGGACCACCCCCGCCCTTGTGCCCGGAAAAAACGGTACCCGCCCCCCAACCGCACCCCTCCCTTTCCCCCATAGCTGTCCCTGGTTTTTTCCCCAAGCCCCGTGTTGAAGCCCGATGGTCTTGCCCCGCACCCCAAACAAAAGGAAGCCCTTACCGCCCTTTTGTTGTGCTTGGGGGTTTTGTTTAAATTTTTGCACCTTCCCCCCCCCCCCGCTTCCCCGCCCCACGGGGTCCCCGGAACCCCCGGTTGTCCCAACCCCCCCCCCCCCCCCCCCACCCCCCCTTTCCGGCTTTGTGGGTACACACCCCCCCCCCTCCTGCCCCCCCCCCCCCTTTTTTGACCGCACCCCACCTTTCTTTTTTAAACCCCCCCCCCCTAAAAAAAAATTTGGGGTGTTTATTGTCCCAAAAAAGTTATGGAGGCCGGGTGGTGTGGGTGTGGTTTGTTAGCCCCCAGACGGTTTGGGAAAACCCCAAAGCACTAACCGTGAGTCCCCCCACCCCCACCCACCCCTTCCCCTCCACAAGTTCCCCCCTCCCTTTTTTCCGCCCCCAGGGTTGGGAACCCCGTACGCCGTCCCCCCCCCCCCCCCTTACTTTATCGGACTTTTCCTTCCCCCACGCGACACTTGGTGCCGCCGTCACCAATTTCCCGGAATTCCCCCCTCCCCCCCGAACAAGACCGTTCCCCGAAAACCCTGTAAACCCCCGCCCCCCCCCCCCACCCTGGGAACGAGCCCCCGCCCCCCCGCCCCCTGCCCCCCCCGCAAACCCACCCATTCCGGTGCCCTTTTTTTAAAAGCCTACTTCCCCCCCCCCTCTTCCCGCCCCCCCCCTGCCCCCCCGCCCTGGCACCGTGCGGGCCCCGGTTTGTCGCTAAACCGCCCCCCCGGAAAACCCCCCCGTTTCTTTTTTTGTTGGGCCCGCCCGGTTTTCAGCCCCCAATTTAACTACCTGGCCCCCCTTGGTCCCCCCAATCCCCCCCCCCGCCCCCCCCCCTTTGGCCCGCTGGTGACCGCCCCCCCCCCCGCTTGCCGCAACCTTTTACCCCGGTTGGGGCCCGTTTTGTTTTTTTCCGCCCCCCCATTCCCCCCCCCTGAACCGCCCCCCCCCCCCGTTAAAGCCGGCCCCCTTTTGGGCCCATCACGTCAACACCGGCCCCCCCCCCCCACGCCTGCCCTTTTACGACGCACCCACGTTTGTTTTGTTTTGGCTCCGTTTATTTTTTTTGTTGTGCCTCCCCAAGTCCTTAAACCGCGTGTTACAAAGTGCCCCCCCCCCCCCCGCCTGCCCCTTCCCCTTTGTTTTTCCCCCCCCCCCCCCCCCCCCCCCCCCCCCCCACGCCGCACCCTTTTGCCCCCTACGACGACCCCCCGGTTTTTTTTGGCCCGGTTTCTTGCCCCCCCATTCCCTAAAACCGCCCCCCCCCCCCCGTTTTTTTTGTTTTTTTAAAAGCCCCGCCCCCTTGCCCCCCCCCCCAATCCACCCCCCCCGTTTTCCCCCCCCGCCCACTGCCCTTCTACGACCCCGGAACCGGTTTGGGTTTCCCCCCCCCCCCCCCCCCCCCCCACACCCCCCCCCCCGTTTTTTATGTTTTCCCCGACCGGGTCCTTTACCCCCGTGCTCCAGTGTCAAGCCCTTGCTCTTTGTTGCATCCCCCCGTATCCCCGCCCCCGCCTGTTCCCCCCCCCAACGAAACTGACCCCCGCCCTGTTTTGGGTCCCCGCCTGGCCCCCAGGCCCGCCCCCCTACCGGCCCGTGTTTTTTTGTTAAAAGCGCCCCCTCCCACCCCCCCCACTTTGCTTTTCCTGTTATTGTCCCCGCCCGGGCCCCTTCCCTTTTTTGTTTTCTCCCCCCCCCCCCCCCGTAACCGCCCCCGTTACAAGAGTCCCCCCCCGTACCCCCCCCCGTTTTTAACCCCCGACCCGTTCCAAACCCCCGCCGCCCCCCCCCCCTAAAAACCCCGACCCTCCTCCCCTTGACCTCCAACGACACCCCGGTTAGCCCCCCGCCCCCGCCTTCCCTCCCCCCCCCTCGCCCCATCTTTTTGCGAAAAAAGAAAACAAACCGGGAGCCCAGCCCCGTCCCCCCCGTAACCAAAACATTAAATAGGGGGACCCCCCTCCCCTTTGACTGGTTCCCCCCGACTTCTTTTGGATTTTTTTGGTAAAAACCCCCCGTGAAGCCCCCGGTTAAAAACCCACCAGCCCCTTGACCAAACAAAACCCCCCACCCCCCCCTCCCCCCGAGAAATGTTTTTTTTTCCCCCCCCCCCAAAATTTCCCATTCCCCACTTTCCCCCCCCCATAAAAAAGCCAAAAAACAATTGGGTTGGCCCCGCCCCCCCTCCCCTTTCAAAATTTCGAAAACGCATATGGGTTTAATTTTTTTTGATTTTATGGTCCCCCCCCCCCCCCCCCCCCCCTGTCCCCCCCCCCCCCCCGCCCTTGGCACCCTTATGGGCCCGGGTGCCAAAACCATCGGGTGGACCGGGTTTTAATTGGCCCCTTTTTGGTGATCGGGTTTGGTAAAAAATTCCAATAATTTTTTTTTTGGTTTTTTTAAGCGGTCGTGTGTTTGGCTTTTTTTTGCCTTAGTAAGGAGGCAAAACAGAAGACCCCCCTAAAATGAAAAAAAAAAAATTCAAAAATTCCACCCGCCCCCCCAACAACGAAATTTCCAATTCCCGCGACCGATTTTTTTCCTGCCCTCTCCCACCTAAATACGCAAGGTCTTGCAAACTTTTTTTTTTTTTCAAGTTTTTTTTTGAAAATAATGCCCACCCCGATTGTTTCTTTTTATCTATTAAAAAACACCCGAAAGTTTCCATAAAATTGTGCCCCCGGTTTCACCCACCCTAAACACATTATATTGTAAACTTTAAACTGGCCAATCAGGGGAAAAAGAACCAAAATTGCACCAACCCAAAGATTTTGTTCCCCCAAATTAAAATTTAA